>DWKL01005072.1:0-10159 GCA_018249415.1 Phareas burnsi
AAATTTCAATAAATAAAATTATATGAAGGCAATATTTTTAAGCTATTAAATTTTATTAATTTATATCAATTATAAAAACTTTGTAAGTTTTTATAATTGATATAAATTAATAATCCCTAACAATAATAAAGTAATACTTATTTCATAAAATATGTAACATCACAATGTCGAATAAATTATATTTATTCCGGAAATAAAACTTATGAATACGTGAAAGTACAACAAACGCCATCTGGAGGCGGGTAGCGGAATTCGCAGCCACCCCACTGAACCAAGGGGTTGTCCTGAGGGTTCGTTACTGGAACGCAGGGAATCACGCTTCGGCGACCACAGCGCCCCGTTTTAGAACAACTTGTATTTTTCCGCTTCGTACAAATAACCCATACTTTTTGGTGGTTTTTTGTTACGAACATTGTATTTTTTACATTCAAATAACAATAAAAAATATAAGTACATAAAATGTCACATACCTATTAAAATTTTATTTTTTCCCCAATTCTGTTTCCCAAAGTCAGAAATATTTAAGAAACATTTCTTATAAGTAATACAATGACCAACTCATCATCAGCTCGGTCCCTACCACAGAGTAATGATTACTTTATGAAACGTTGTATACCTGTTATTATTAATATTTCTTTTATAAAATAGAAATTATATTTAAACCGAGACTGTTACAAATATATATGTGTAATGTTAGGTTCATTTTTTTTTATATTTGTAAAGTAGCAAACAAGCATGCCGGCCACCTAATGTTAAGTGGTCAACTCAGCCCATGGACACCCACATCCAACCTCAAACAAAACCGAAGTTCCATTGTATATGGCGTTACTACTCCTGAGGTCTATTATGATGGTCGTCTCGCTATATGTGTGCCTGGCAACCACACCTCTCCAACCGAAACACAACAACTGTTCACGGCGGATTATGAGGGCGGCGGTGGTACTTCCCCAGACGAACGACTGTTCTACCACCTATTCATATGTGAACATTACATAGCTACAGCTGTACCACGTTGCACAAATAATTTTATAATTTTCTCATTATAATGGACTTCCAACATCTTGTAAGTGTAAGTAGTCTAATAAGACACTAATACTGATATAAGAATTTCGTAAGAGATCATGAACGTAAAGAAAACTACATGTTAATCGAACTTTCGAAGCTCTTAATATATCAGTATTTGTCCACGGATTCGTTCACTTAAAACTTTTTAAAACTCCCTTATTTAGATTTCAATAAATCGTATTTCACTCTGTAGGTTATAATGTAATCAATATAACCACAAAACTACAAAACTGTATGCATAAGTTCTTGTCTTATAAGAAATAAGGAAATATAAATATAACACACTACAAAATATATAACATTTGTTTTTCTAATTAGACAATAATGTTGAAGTGACTAATCATGCTAAAGATTTTTTATGAAAATATTTTAAATGCACTTACATTCTATCTTATTTTATTTTACAACTTAGTCATATTTTAGTATAGATAAAATATATAATCTATAAACGGTTATAGAATACCACGTTTGCCATTAAAATACTCAATAATTTTACTTTTCTTACTTATTTTGAGTTTAAGGAACTTTATTTTCAATAAGACATCCTTACCACTTACACGAAAACATTATATTAATACAGTTCGTTATCGCACTGCCTAAAACAAATTAATTTAATATGTTAGCGTTCAAAGGATGTGTAACACATGGAAAATGGACATAAATTAAATTTATAGACAAAAGTAATAACCAGTCAATGAAAAGAAGGAAGTTTGGGCTGTGCGCTTGAGATTCACTTAGAATCGTTAACCTTCCGCTATCCTTATTTAAATATTATTATTAATAATTTTGACATGAGTAATATTCGAAAATTTATATTTTCTTTTTTAACTTGATATGTTAATTAATGTCAGTGATCTGTATCGTTTCAATTAACAATAAAAAACCAATCACAAATGCCAGAGGCTCGCGACTTTTTATCCATAACGCTGGTCGATAAACCTTCATTTCTTATGGAAGGTTCGAGTGCAATAACCGAGGACGGGCACCAGTGTCCTGTGTAGTTGGAGTCTCCGCGCCACACAACCGCCATATTGGTTTCCCATGTGCATGTGCTTTGAGAATTGATATCGATGTTGCACGACGTGACGCTATTAAAGATGTACGTGTCACGTCACTCACGCTTCGGCGTCGTCGAACACAGGTACCTCTGCGTCCAGAAACTACAACACTTCGTTTTGGTTTTACGAGACCCTAGCCCCGCGCCTTGTCTTGCACCCAGCATAACAAAAGGTTTCTTCAGAAGCATTCAATAAATCGGATTCCTTATTTTATTTATTATTCTATTTTAATCACGTTCCAACACAAATGTATTTAAAAGTTTCCGTTATTATTAATATTTTATTAATAATAAGGGAAACTTCATTCGATTTAGTGCTTTATAATCTTGTACACTTCTCTGCGACAAGCGATGGATAAGATATACCCAATAAATGTCGTATAATTTAAAAAAAATGCCTCATCCATTATCATCCATAAATATGTATGCCGATATATAAAATACGACAAATTGCAAAAATAGGACTTAACTTTTTTTAATGACGTCAATTTCGTTCTGCGTCTTTTTTAATTTAGAATGCATGGGATCGGTGGTGACATCGTGTCTTGTACGTAATAGATATATCTATCAGCGTTATGGAGGCCATACACGTTAGGGTTTGCATGACGGTTTTAGCCGTGCATGCATAACCGACAGGCATAACCGAGTTTCATATAACGATGACTGTACAGTTTTATCACATACACGCTAGGGTTTCCCTGTCGGTTATGCATACAAGGCTAAAACCATCATGCAAGCCCTAACGTGTATGGCCTCTATTATATTAGATCTTTAAGACGTGTCTCAAGAATTTGTATCGTTTAAGCGAATATACATAGATATGTTTAAGTTCATAGCGATAGCAAAAACAAAATGTTACCGGCGTTCTCATAAATGACTTAGTTTTAGGAATAAACGTGACACCGAATATTACCTAACCCAACTATATATACATAAATATACACAACACATTGAGAATCTCCTTTCCATTAGGAAGTCGTTTAAAATGAGTAAGTTTTGTAAATTGTACACCTGTTTTTCTATCTAAAAGATAAGAGGTATTTAGCTCATTGCTCACAATTGCTTTATATGATTTAAATCACTTCGACATTTATTTATTGCCGTCCGCTACATTTACATGCCGCACTGAGCGGGCAACGGTTGCAGTTGAAATTGAAATGTTGTCTGATTATCTCAATTATCATCAAACTTTGCTCGAGACTCGGCTACAACTCTATCACTAGACGTTTATACAAATGAATCTGGATTTAATAGAACTTAAAATGAGTATAAACAATATTGTATGAAATGATAACACGTAAACAGTCACATAAAATAACTTTGTTCATATATTTTATGAAACAAAACTGCACATAATTATAGTGCAAGGTGTAAGGGAACTCTTATAACTAATACTTATCATGTGCACGGATAACTATTATAGGTCTTAGGTTTAGCAACTTTAGGAGGTACTGGGATGGCTGGGCACATTGAACGGAACCAGCGTCCCTGAGCATAGCAGACTACATATTAGAAGTTCACGTATTACGTACCAGTAAGAACAGTAAATATAAGACACCAAAAGTTAGTCAATTGGTTTTATGATCTATTGATTACAAAATAGTCTAGACTGCAAATTAGATTTTTTTTAAATGTATATTCAGGTAGCTAAAATTAAAATTGGTAGTCTTTTGTTAGTTTTCATTTTTGTCTCTTTCACATTTGCGTCGAAAACAAAACTAATCGTTATCGATATCAAATCAAAATTAGAAATTCGTGTCATTTTAATAAGTTCCGACTGCAACTGTAATGCAATTGAAACACCTCATAATATTAATGACATACTTTGCACGTTACATGTACGTACAATTAACGCACTATACGTGTTTAGTTTGGTCGCTCTCGTAGAGGACATGCTGGCTTACAAAACGAACCAAAAATCAGCTACATGGTTAAAAGTAACGAATTCCAAACAATAGTGGGCATGCATGCTTTATATAGTCCATTCCAGAATTAGCCACGTATTTTGATGTAAATGGATAATAGTAATAACACAATTTATTGTACTCCAGAAAAAAATATTATACATCAAAATATATACAGTACAATACAATAGACAGTCTTATCCTTAAACGACGATTTCTTCCAGACAACCTTCAAGTGCGGAGTTAAGCTAATAACTAATAATACATCTACAGTATGGACGTATTTGCACCAAATCGGCAAACAAAGAATCAATACAAAATTGACATACTCGTAGAGTTTCAATCCAATGATTAATAACAAGTGTAAGAAAATATCGACCATGATTGTGGTTAAAGCTGTCGTATTACAATAAGCGGCAAGGCAAGGTTACAAAGGCCAGTAACAAAATCAAGAGATATATTACCAGAAGGCGACACATTTGACAGGTATTTATCACGTCGCAACTCATAATTGTGTTACGCGATATCACACCTCCCTTTAAGTCGAGTGCACGTATCATAAATCATATAAACATCATTGTAATAACAATATGACCTGTATCTTTTTTATTTTCAATCGTGTGATCACAAGATTGTCTGGAGCGTTCTGCTACACTCTAAACACTTTGTTTTGCAACATGTTGTAAAGTTCTAACATTATCGCTAATGCTACTGTATCGTTTTTATGTTACAAGAGTAGCAAACGAGCGTGCAGTCCACTTTACGTTATGCGGTCACTATAACCCATGACAGCCACGTCCGATTTCAAACAGGACTGAAGCCCTATCTGAGATAGTAAGAAGGTGTCACTGCTCGTAAGGACTCACTGGTCGGCTCGCCTTAAAGTATACCCGACCACCACACCTCTCCAAACGACGTATTCCTTCACGGCCGATTGTGAGGGCTTGGTACCTTTCCGGCGAACAGCATTTCTACCACCTTTAATCAGCATCTTCTAGGACAAGCATTTAAAATAATGAAGAAATTAATGAAGGTTTATATACGTAGCATAGACTTTGACATCCTTAATCAATCCAAATGTCCACAGATGCCCTACTACTCCTGAGGGCTAAATTGGGATACCTCCAATAAGTATCTTTCCGTTACCACACCCTGGAAATCAAAACTTTTAAAACTGGTGCTATGAGACAGAGACAGGTGTGACGCTGATGCCCCCGGAGTTAACCCAGCCAGAGTTCTACTACCTTTATTTTATTTTAACTATTAGCGAATTTTTTGCATCCCTATTTAATATCGAACAAAGGTTATGTTTCAATATGTATGTCCAAAGCAATATATCAATCCAGATCATCTAGCAAGCACTTCCTCGTTCACAATATTTACGATTAGACACAGACACTATCGCTCTATCAATGGCACCGCTTGTAATTAGCCCCATATCGAGAGGACGGTAATTAGCCCCTCCTTACATGGAAGCCGACTTCACAACCACTGAACCTTCAGTAGGAGATGGATTTTTTTTACAATTAAGTGACATTCTCGCGGGACGCTGACTTTAATGGTTTTAAATTAGAAGTGATTGAGGTAATTCAAAGCGACATCTTTTAAGTGGATACAGAAATATTTATATAAGAAAAAGAGAATTAAAACGAAATAATTCATCAAAGTACGTTTAATTGGAGGAGATTGGTGAACTTCGATTATTTGTACGTTTATATAAATGTTTTTGGAGCGGGAAGAAAAAATATGACGTAATTTTAAAGTAGCCTAAGGTTCTTATGTGCCATCACTTGCCACGATGTGCAATACCGGCCTGCCATACAGCGCCATTTTCCGTGTTCTGTACCATACAATACAAGCATGGTAAACATCTTATGCATTGTTATTAGTATATATTTCGTAGTAATAACATATTCGTTATATGTAT
This sequence comes from Phareas burnsi, assembly GCA_018249415.1. Lineage (NCBI taxonomy): Eukaryota > Metazoa > Arthropoda > Insecta > Lepidoptera > Hesperiidae > Phareas > Phareas burnsi. The sequence continues at coordinate 5,954 of DWKL01005072.1, forward strand.
ATAGAACATTGTACTTATGAGTTACTTGAACTATGAAACAATATTGAGACTGATCCTTAAAATAAGTTTATCAAAGTGTTTCTACACATAAACCGAGCAAAAGCACTGACCACCTCGCATTATATATTTTTTTCTTTGTTTCTCCCCATCTTTAGCTCCGCGTAATATAAAATCCACGTAAAATTATAATTCGTGGGCAGAATCTGCGGTTTTCAATTTGCGGCGCGCGCCCGGTGCATTCGTTCCGCGCCGCGATAACATCTCCGCTATCTCGCGTTTTGTAATCGTTTTATTATATCAACTCACTATTTTCATGACCTCAGATATACTGTGTAGCAAACTGATCATTTGGAATAAACTTTTGCGTTATGAAATTTCATTGGATTATATCTATTTTTTTGTATTTGGTTTCTTCATATTACCTAAAAGAGTTGTAGAAGGATTTGAGGTCAAAATATTGTGTTTCAATCGAAGTAATCGATAAGAATCTATGTTTTAAACTATTAAACACTTTAATTAAGGATTATTCCATTAATTAAGAATAAATATAAAATGTTACGTTTATCGAAACTATAAATACTATTTACAATAGTAAGCACTGCACCAAGTATTTCTAAGACAACTATAACCAAATTTATGTATTTATGTATTTTTACTAGATCTCACCTTTTTAAAGAAAATGTTAATATGTTAATAGATACCCATTTATATTTGTTGCTACAGTAGCAGTAACAAAAGGAAAAAGTAATGGGACATTCAAAAGTTCGTCCAAAAAAAGAACATTAATTTCCGAAACATTTATGCGCCTCCGCAACCGTCGATCGGAAATGCTAACATTGACACCGAATATCCTTACGGGGCAAACTATTTGGAAGTCATCGTCACATACATTCGGGGGTGTTCGGCGACACTCGGCACAATGACATGTTATTTATGTACTTATTACATACTTATTAATAATTATATTAACTATTATCAATGATTAAAATACATGTGCAAATTTGTATAAGAAAAATTATTTAATTCCAAGCTTACTGTTACTAAAAATGCTCGTTACTGTTTGGCATACAATTTTCCTTTTATATTAATTTCATCACATATTGCAGCTCCTAACATCGAACACGATCCTAACACCTGACTTTGTATTTAAAGTCAAACTTTATTTAAATATGTATATCCGCTTTTTAGATGAGGAAGTTTAGTGACGAACGCGCCGAAGAGATGTGTGGCGTCCCCGATGCCCGAACCGAAGTGACCTCACCGAAGTGACCCGAAGTAAAAAATAAGATTGACTTCCAAATGAGCCGAAATCGAGTGAATGCTTAATGTTCAGACTGAGTGCAAAAACACACGTGCGCTCGCGGCCGCTGCCGCCGGACAGTGTGAATTATCTTGTCGCAGGCTGTGACATCCACTCATGGAACAGTGATAATCTTTCTTTATATTAGAGAAGTAACAAACAAGCGTGCAGAAAATCTGATGCTAAATGGTCACAACAGATATCCACATCTAACTTCAAACAGGACTGTAGTCCTACCTCAGATCGTACGTAGATATATACTCTGCCTGGGGTTTAAGATGTTCATCTCCCTGGTAAGTGTTCATCAAGTATTCACTATATGCACTAACTACACCTCTCCAACCAAAGTACAAGTTCCAACAGCTAATGTTGCGATTCTGGCAGCTCGCACTGGGAATACAGACTTCCAATCTCGCGCACATTTATGTGCGTGCGGAATTATGTGCGCATTAGAAATAAATGGTCACTTAACTAACTAACTTAACTGTGAAGGAAAACATCGCGACGAACCTACGTGCCTGAACGATCTTCGTAAAGTTCTGCTAATCTGCACTGAGGCGACCTTCCCGTTCCGCGAGTATCTTTGTACCCAGCCTTCGGACAATAATAGATTGATAATGTTAATAATGATCTCACACACCCATCAGCTCTTAGAAGTCTACTGGTGGACGTAGAATGCATTGAGAGCTTTTGCTGTAGTCATTGTTCTTGCTGTGCTGGCTGTGTTGGTTGGCAGTGGATGAAAAATGTTGGGTGACGCTACTAATCCCTCATTCTATCTCACTGCCTACGAAATCCACGGAAAGAAATGGAATGGTACTTTTCTAGACGAAACAAACACCGGCCCCTCTATGAAATCTCATAAGCTTCATACATCTAGTTTACCGCCACTTGACTTCATAAATACGTGAAATGTAAGTGGTTGTAATTTTACTCTTCTATTTACCTAGACTATATACTTTTTTGCAAGATACAAAAATAGGAAAGCAAGATACAAAAAAAAAAAGGTCGTTTATTGTTGTACGGGCTTATCTCGGGAGAGATTGAATTGTCTTTGACTCAACTTCTATGCGACAATAATAGAGTTTATATAGAGACTACTGTCCACTCTAAAAATATCTAGAGACGTAGTACAAGAGTTCAGAAACCGTACTGCGTGTACTTGTACAGAGGTATTTGAGGTAGAAGAAAATGTACTAGTAAAATTTAAGAAAAATGGTTGTACTAGAAGATCTCTAACAAGGTTTAACAAATACTGCAGAAAATTAATTATAACCGACCGGTATAACGTGGTCTTCATGCTAAGGAAATCCTAGTGAAAAAATCCCCGATCTGTCATGTGTATTGATATTATAATCGAAGAATATAATTTCATTTAACTCTAGCTAGCTTAGCACATATGTTTTTGAACAAAAAATCATATAAGATTTGTTTCATCAACAACATTCCATTACTACGGCGTTAAGCTCGAGTCTTCTCTCAAAATAAAAAGATTTTAGGCCACAGTCCAGTACGCAGGCAGTACAGATTTAGTACACTACCCATTCCTCTGAGAACATTTTGTAAAAATCAAAAGCATATAACGATCCGACGACCCGAGTGGAGCAATTCCGATTTGGATATCCACCCAACCAGACGTCTAAATGTTGAATTTGTATTTCTTGGTCTAGGTGTTTGTCTTTTTATGTGTCTATAGCACCCACGACGCAGGAAATCCCCATGTGGGCTTGTGTCGTCAATTGTGTGGCATTCCAAGTGTGGAAACCGTTATTTTATTTTTATTTATTTGTATAAGCAGTTTCCGTACAATGTTTTCTTTTAACGTGTAAGACAGAAATTCGTACCATACGGTAACTGTTTTTAAAAAATAAAATATCTGCCGCAGGAGAATTTTGGTGCATTCACTTTGTTATCGGGTCGAATATTATCGAACATAATAGGTATAAGAGAGATGTCAGCTGTGTTTTATTTTGCGGCGACCGGTAGCCCGCAGCGCCACTTACGCCGCCCTAATAATACCTATGAGTCGCCCAAACACCGCCAATTTTCGCCTGCCCCATGAAAAACATTATAAGTAAAGTTTCAAAAGTTTTACATAGGCCACCCCAATTTAACGTAACGTAACACATAACGCTGTAATGCTAACGTTGAGTGTCAACACGCTCCGGTTTTCTTAGTTTTACTTATAGATACATTTGTGTTGTTTAAAAAAGCATCGAGGAACTTTAAGTCACAGACACTTTCAGATATGGACGCTTCGGAACTTTTGTTATTATTTGATCTCAATTATCTTCATTTTAAGCGCGCAGAAGAGGCAAGTAATAACTACAACATTAGCCGTTTACTTAGACACAGCTCCGTTTTTATTATTTATTTTGTTAAGATAGATTTTCAATACTTGTGAGTTGTGACACACCACCACAAAACCGTAGAAAGACTAAGCAACTATAGGTCATTTGGGGACGAGTCATCTGGCTGCCGAGCAGGAGCGTTTAAAGGTAACCTTAATGCTCGAACTTACTATGTCTCAAGGCTCTATATCTGTATAAGATAAACATTACCTTCCTACGATAAAAAGTATATTATTGTTAAACTTATATTATTTTAGTGAAACCAGTCAACTGCAAGGCGGATTAGTATTGCAGAGTATTGAAGGAAGAACCTTCGTATTGGTTGCAACTGGTTGGGATTTTCTATTATGAATGGTTTGGTACATGGATAACTCTGGCTTTATGGAGAGTAGATGAAAGAAAACTTCTGGGTTCCTCTGCGCGTTTCATTGTTTATACTTGTGTGTTATGATTTGAAGGGTCTGGTAAGGTATATTTACTCGGAAAGGTGGTAGAACAATCGTTCGTCTGGGGAAGTACCACCGCCGCCCTCATAATCCGCCGTGAAGCAGTTGT
>DWKL01005073.1:0-10159 GCA_018249415.1 Phareas burnsi
TGAGGTTTACATATTGACTGCGGCGCTAATATTCGAAACAATCCACCCGTGCGGCGCGTAACGCTACAGGCGTGTTCCAGTGCGTCGGCGCACACCGTATGCGTGCGAGTCGCTCGGGTGGCGCGGACAGAGAGATGTGTTTGCCGCAGTCAACGTGTTAAGTGTTAATTGCTGCAGTGACCACTTAACACGTGGCCTGCACTCTCCTTTGCTACTCTTGAAATAAAAAAAGACAGTAAGTACCGAGCGATCTGATCCAAACTTTTTTTTATGTTTGTAAAGTAGCAAACGAGGATGCAGGCCACGTGATGTTAAGTGGTCACCACAGCCCATGGACACCCACATCCAACCTTAAACAAAACCGAATTTCCGTTCGAGGCTGTATATGGATGCGTCACTACTCCTGGGAACTAAGATGGTCGCCTCGCTATGTGTGCCTGGCAACCGCACCTCTCCAACCGAAACACAACAACTGCTATACGGGGGATTATGAGGGCGGCAGTGGTACTTCCCCAGACGAACGATTGTTCTACCACCTATTAAAATAACTTAACTTGTAACAATACAAATATATGCGAGTACTGTATGAGATACATTTTAGTAAACTGATCCATACACCCACATAACTAAAAGGCTGAGCTCATCGATCTAGACCGATCCAAATAGAGCGCTTTAATTTCGACTCTATCACGATTTTCGTGTACTCAATTTTCGCTTCGAGTTTTCGTTGCGCCCAATTTCAACAGGTAGAACTGTTGTTCGACAGGTGAGCTACCACTGCCGCCTTTAGAATCCGCCGTGCAGCAATTCTTGTTTCGGTTGAAGAGGTGTGGTTGTCGGGTAAACTAACAAACGAGTAAACCATATTAGTCCTCAGAAGAGGTCGACCTTACATAGAACTTACTCCTGTTTGAGTTTAGATGTGGGCGTCCATGGGCTGCAATGACCACTTCATATAAAGTGACCTGCAGCCTCGTCTGCTATTCTTCTAATAAAAAATCCACAACATGAGACTTAAATGACTTAATTTATGTATGTGTATAAATATAGAAAACATTAATAAATGAATGTAAATTTAACCTCCTTTATTAGCTGACCCAATAAACCTTGATAGTGCTGAAGAATCCGGCCCCTCACTCTAGATGTCGCGTTCAAATCCCGCACACACCCTTAATTTTTCTTAACAGTGAAAGGAAACACCGTGAGAAAACCTACATAACTGACAGTTCTCAGAGGTGTGTGAAGTCTACCAATCCACATTTGGTCAGCGTGGACTATGGCTTAACCCTTCTTATTCTGAGAGGTAGACCCGTGCCCTGCAGAGCTACATTAATAGGTTCACGATGATGATGATCACTGCAGCCTATAATTAACTGACTTCCGAAAAGAAAGCAAATTACCCAACATTCCATGAAATTATTATTTACTTTATTGTTATTTTGTATTTACTTGCTGATTATCCGCCAAAAGGATTTTTTTATGTTTGTAGTCCTAATGTTAAGTAGTCAATGCACCCCATGGACACCCACATCTAGCCTCAAACAAAGTTCTATCCGAGGTCTAACCCTGATGACTAAGATGGTCGCTTCGCTGTAAGTGTCCGGCAACCGCACCTCGCCTACCGAAACAAAAATTGCTTCACGATTCATCATGGGCGGCGGCGGTACTACCTCGGACGAACTATAGTTCTACCGAACGATTTAATAAGTATTTATCCATACGCGCTACAATAACAAGAAATTGTCGCATTTAACATTAAAACTAGTGTCCAAAGCAACTGACCATATCTAAGGCAATTTGCATGAACAATGTCTTCATTAACATACGAATCTCGATGTAGGTTGTGCCACATGTGAGTACAGTTATGCAGTGTATGGCTTTTTATTTAAACGGCAACAAGCTTGCATTTACTTGATTCACTCACGTAAAAATCTATGTTCAACTCTGGAGGCACCACCGCCATATCAATTTTTACCCTATCAGCAGTAAATGTTGCTATGTTTCTTTGAACACTGTGGCTATGAACGTGGCAATGAAGACATACATGAGGCTTATGAAGATATGTGACTGTGTGTGTAAACTGACATAGCACTTACCATTCTACTACTCTGAGATTTCAATAGAGATAGGGATGAATAGATGGGGACTTCGGGCCACGTTCCCTCTTTACCCGAGCAGTTTTCAAGGGAGTAAATACCCTTCGGGATTGTATTAATACCTTTATAATATTCAAATGTTGACAAGCAACTTTAAATTAATAAATGTAATAATAACAGGCAATATATATATTACCAACTCTAGTCGTGTAGCGGTGGTAAAGGGGGTTTACGCATAACATCATAAATATTAACTAAAATATTATAATATATTTAGATGTCTGTCTTGCCGAAAATCGAACCCGGAACCCTTTGCGCGCCAGACCGGTATAATAACCGCTGTGCCACGACACGTCAATTGGCGGTGAATTGTTACGAAGTATTTTTATTAAACATTATATGGGAACTCAATTACAGATGTCCATAGACAACAATGATCAGTTATCATAGGAGTATACTTGTTCTAATTCTAGGTTTTTTTTTATGTTTGTAAAGTAGCAAACGAGCATTTGGGCCACCTGATGTTAAATGGTCACCACAGCTCATGGACACTCACATCCAACCTCAAAAAAACCGAAGTTCCGTTTGAAGTTGTATATGAATGCGTAATTACTCCTGAGGACTAAGATGGTCGCCTCGCTATGTGTGCCTGGCAACCGCACCTCTATGATATAATAAAACCTTTTAATGATGTTGACACGAACAGAAATATATACTTATTGTGTTCATTACAACGCGGAACACGATGTAGGTTAAGTGTTGCATGTGAATGATTCCAGTCGCGAACCACCTCAGTGCAATATGCACACAAACTGCTAATTACAGCTATGGCGGCTCGTTCATCACGCGGCACTAACGTTTGAAGTTCATTTGGCCACGAAACTAATTAATGGCTGTAGAGGTAAATTCAATTATACTTTATAAATGTAATGATGATTTAATTTTATTATTATTTGTATTCGCTTTTTTTATATTTGAAGAGTAGCAAACGAACGTGTAAGCCATGTGGTGGTTAGTGGACACTACAGCCCATAGAGACCCAAATCTAACCTCAAACAAAACTGTTCTATCTTAAGTCATACATAGATGCCTCACTACGTAGATACGTAGACGGAACTTGTAATTCCCCAAACGCCTGAGGGAGAGGGAGAGTCTGAAAAACAGCGCTACACGAGGTAACTCGTTCTAGCACAAGCTTAGACTCCTACTTTGGTCACAGTAAAGAATTTATCTGTAAATTAGATATAACTTTGTATCCTTTTTTGTAACTTGGGTGAAAATAACAATAAGAATGCTTTTCTTATTGTTATTATTATTATTACTTCTGAATGCTAATACGGTCGCCTCGCTGTAAGTGTGCCCGGTAACCGCACCTCTCCAACCGAAACACAACAACTGCTTCACGGGCGGATTATGAAGGCGGCGGTGGTACTTCCCCGGAAGAACTATAGTTCAACCACCTATCAAATGACACAATTCGGCAATTTACAATAATCTAAAACGGCATTATAAATATTTTTTTTCCAACTTTTACTTATTGTTTGTTTACTATATAAAAATTTACAAACATATATAGTGTTATGGTAGGTACTTGATAACAACTTTTTAGTTTAGTTAATTTATTATATATAGTAATATCTTTAATTCTGTACGTATGTTAGCTTGTTGACATTTTAACAGACGTTAACTTTGTGTCGACTCCTGTTTTCATGATAACAAAATTGTTTGCCAGATACACTTGCAACGAGGCGACCACCATAGTCCCTAAAAGTTATGACATATCTACGTACGACCTCAGATAAGGCTTCAATCCTGTTTGAGGTTAGATGCGCAGGTGTAGTGACACATCTACGTACGACCTCAGATAGGACTGCAGTCCTGTTTGAGGTTAGATTTGCAGGTGTAGTGACAAATTTACGTACGACCTCAGATAGGACTGCTGTCCTGTTCGAAGTTAGATATGGATGCCCATGAGCTACAATGACCACTTAACATCACGTGGCTTGCATGCCCGTTCGATAGTCTACAAATAAAAAAATAGTTTATGGGTGCTCTTATTCACACTACATTATACAGTGCGGGGAGTGACGCATGTGTGTAAGTTCAGTCGCGGACCATCTCAGTGCAACATGCACGCGAACTGCTAATTACTGCCGTCACGGCTCATTCATCACGCGGCACTGACATTTCAAGCTCACTTGCCCACGAAACTAGGTAATGGCCGTATGGCTAAATGAAATTATGTTTTAATAATTATTATGTACTTTCAAATACATTTTGGCGATTATAATGTCTTGTAGTGACTGGTTTGAGTGTAATGTATTTCATATTAATTGGTTTATATGTAAATTTAAAAAAAAATGTGACCATAAACAAAACAAAATGACATTGATATTAATGTCAAATTGTTGACAATGAATGACAATTAAATGATTTAGTATATGTTGATTTTTGTTCACATTTACAAAACCCCGCATCTGTGCGCCGTGAAAATTTTATTTCTATTGTGTCTGCAGATATTGTACTTGGATAATATTCTCCATCATCATCATGATCAACCCAGTACTGTCCCACTACCCAGTAATGTTCTCCTCTCAGCATGAAAAGAATTAGGTCACCACGCTGACCAAGTGCGGATTGGTAAGCTTCACACATCTTCGAGAACTTTACAGAGAACTCTCAGACATGTACTATGTTTTCTCACGTTTTTCTTTGCCCTTAAAGCAAGTGATAATTAAATTTGCGAAAATTTCGGATGCGAACCTCGAATACCCGGAGTTCGAATCGCGTATGAAATGCCGAAATCCTACCACTAAGCCATCACTGCGGCATTGTATTGCTCTTATAATATTCCTAAAGACGTTAAACTAACTCCTTTACCATTTGCACCTTTGCACCTTTTTATAACCATATAGCGCTCTGTAAGTACCTCAGGAGGTAATTCGTTCCACATTTATCACGTACGCGGTAATAAGGAAAAACACATCTTCTAAAACACACACATAAATAAAATGTTATTTACATATGAATAGCTTACAAGAATTGAGCGAATGCAGCGGAAGTTATTTCAGAGCACCCGTTTTGATCATTCGTTCATATTATAATTTCTTTCTTTTTTCTTTCTCTTTTTCCACTCGCCTCAAGTTGGACCGAAGTCCTATCTGAGGTCGTACTTAGACTTTACTACCCTTGCTTGTAAGTATATACGAGAACCGATTGAAATACAAGAATACTTCACGGCGGATTGGTCAGACAATAGTACTGTGCGTCCAGATTTTGTTCTACCAACTATTAAGTTTGTTCAACAACCGCGTGACACAGCGATTACCATACCGGTCTACCACGCAGAGGGTTCTGGGTTCAATTCCCGGAAAAACCAACATTTAAAAGATGAAATTAGATTTCTGTTCTAGGTCTGGGTGTTTGTGTATTCGTCGGTATGTGTCCATGGCACCCACGACAGAGGCTATATGGGGCTGTTGTTGTAAAAAGTATTTTTGTTTTGCTGTAGAAAGAGTAGTTGGGTTACGTCACTACAGAATGCACTGCTGCTAACTACGGCTTTAACTACACTCATTAATCAAGCGGTTATTTGACGTTTCAGTTGAGCTAGCTCGGCCATGACTCAAGATCGGCAAACACAATTTTATGCTTTTCATTTCACAGAAAAAGCGAAGCATGTTTGAAGTGATAAAGAATACGAGGCGTTCTAATTTAGTATCCAGGTAGAACGTATTTGTGATCGACTGAAGTATTTCTACTTCAGTCGATCACAAATACGTTCCAACTTAGTCATCCAACGGCGTTCCAACTTAGTCATTCAGGTAGAGCACCTGTGTTCGACCTTAGTTCTCGTCATAGGTTAAATATCCTCCTCCTCCAGCGGAATACTCTGGCTATAGTAAATCATAATCACATAATGATTGATATCGGTGCTTACTTAATACATAAAGTTGATCAACGAAAGAAAAAAATAAATAAAAAATTAACAAAGGTAGAGAGGGAGCTAATAAGCGAGTAAGGTGGCGAGTAAGACAGAGAGCAAGCAAGAAAAATAGAAAAGGAGAAAGAAAAGAAAACAAAGATAGAAAGACAGATAAAAGAAAGAAAGACAGGAAAAAGAAAGACGGGAAGAAAGAAGGACAGGACAAAAGAAACGAAGACATGCAGACAGACAAACAGACAGACAGAAAAAAAGACAGGAAAAAAATGACAAAAAGAAAGAAAGAAAGAAAGTTTCTTTATTACATAGAACCTCTGGCACTAGGAGAGACATACCCATCAGTAGCAAAAAACCAAAAGATACGTACATGCGTCAACGTTATTTCACCATAAAATAGTTAAAGCTCATAAATGGATACTTAGCTGTTTATAGCGTGCTAGTTAGCCTCTTTAAAACTCGACCCAGTTCGTTCAAAATGTCAATTACGCTTGATAAATGTTTAGTGTATGACTTATCTTATATATCTAAATATATAAAAACATTCTCTAACTGATTCGTCATCGCATAACCTCTACTTGAGCAATATAATATTTGAACAATGGGTTCCTTTTATGATAGAAAAACCAACAAAGGGACGATTCTCAAAAAATCCTTCGCTAAAGGGGGTAAAATGGGAGATAAAAGTTTGTATCGAAAGCCCGTTATTTTCTGACGCAGACACATGCAATATTATATTTAAAATTATATTTAGACATTGTAACTTATCTATTTTAGCATTTTTGGAAAATGGCCCTTTTAAGGGGTCATAAAGAGAGAACGGTTTGTATGAAAATTCGTCATTTTTAAATAAAATATCGTATAAATATGAAATTGGATATGCGAAACAGATTCTGGAACCTTTGCAACCTGCAACCTTTCTTCATTGTTCTCTATAAACGATGTGTACAGTATCAAAAAAGAAACATCACTTCAGCTTCATTCAGTTCACAGTAGCAAACAGCAGCATTAGTCCTAGTTGGTGGGTTATACGTGGGTACAACCGTATCATAGCCGTGGGTGGGTATCGTAGTGGTGCGATGTTTTACGATCACTACGCTGTCGAAATCGCTAACAAAAGCTAGACTTTATAAATAAATAATTAATAATCCACGGCAAGACTAAGTCCTATTCTTAATTACCCTTTATTGATATTGTAAATATTTGAAGCCTTGTAAGGTTAGTGGCATAAATTGACAGATGATAGAACTATAGATAGATAGTAGTTAAACTGGGGAGATGTCCCCGCCAACCTCACAATCCGCTGTGAAGCAATTCTTGTGTTTCGGTTAGAAAGGTGTGATTATATAGTACACTTACAAGCGAGGTGACCGTCTTAGTCCTCAGGAGTGGTGACGCGTTTACGTACGACCTTACAGGGTTCCAGTCTTATTTAATATTAGAAGTAGGTGTCCATGGACTGCAGTGACCACGTAACATTAAGTGGCCTGCATGCTTCAAATATAAAAAATGAATTTCCGTATCTCACATTGGGGGCTGAGATTTAAATTCCAGTCGCCTTTGATTTTTCGAAGTCTACATTGATACATGAGAAAGTTCTCCGTAATGTTGTGCAATGTAATGTATGCAAAACTACTAAAACACCGGCCAACTTGGTCTACGGTCTTCTGATACTAAAAGAAGACCCGTAACTCGCAAAGGATTTTTTTATGTTCAAAGAGTAGCAAATGAGCGTGCAGGTGACCCGATGTTAAGTCCAGAAGCTGACGATGCATTGACGACTCTGGTGTTGCAAATGTCCATAGGCGACGAGGACTACTTTCCAGCAGGTAGCCGTCTTCCTTACTACTAGGTTAAGATATAAAAATATGGTTACTGCAGCCCTCGGACACTCACATAACCTGAAACGGATCTGCAGCCCTTAGTTTTTTTTTATATTAGAAGAGTAGCAAACGAGGATTGAGGCCAACTGATGTTAAGTGGTCACTACAGCCCATAGACACCCACATTTAACCTCAAAAAAAAATGAAGTTCTGTCTGAGGTCGTACATAAATGCATCACTATTCCTGAGGACTAAAACGGTCGCCTCACTGTAAGTGTATCCGGCAACCGCGCCTCTCTAACTGAAACACAAAAACAGGTGTACGGCGGATTATGAGGGCGGCGGTGATATTTCCCCGGACGAACTATAGTTCCACCACCTATAGTGGTCGTACATGCGTTTAATAGGTGGTAGAACAATCGTTCGTCTGGGGAAGTACCACCGCCGCCCTCATAACCCGCTGTAAAGCAGTCGTTGTGTTTCGGTTGGAGAGGTGCGGTTGCCAAGCACACCTATAGCGAGGCGACCATCATAGTCCTCAGGAGTAGTGACGCATCCATATACAACCTCAAATGGAACTTCGGTTTTGTTCGAAGTTGGATGTGGGTGTCCATGGGCTGCGGTGACCACTTAACAACAGGTGGCCTGCATGCTCGTTTGCTACTTTATAAACATAAAAAAAAACTACTCCTGAAAACTAAGGTCGCCTAGCTGTAAGTGTACCAGACAGTCGCACCCAGTATATATCGCTCGATTACAATAAGCTATGAACCAAGTTTACTAGCTTGCACTGAGACAACTGCTTTATTTAGTAAGTTATTTCGAAATGACGACTCTTATCACACCCGGGTTAGTATAAGGACTTCGGGATCCCTCGGGATAGTTACGATGTAAGAATCGTTTTCTGATAAAATACACTCGCAAAGATTTTTGCGAAACCTTCTGCGAAAACCGATACTTTCAAAATGTAACAAATAATAAAACTTATGTTCAATGGGCTGCAGTGACCACTTAGGTGAGCAGCACGCTCGTTCGCTACTCTTTAAACATGAAAAAATCTAAATAGCATTTTCAATTATTTTAAATAAGTCCCTCTGAGGGATGGTTACATAATTGTTCTGTTTGCTCTTAAAACGTTGGGTTCATGGAGTTCTACATGAAGTTTAATGTAGTTGTCCATGGGCTGCAATGACTACTTACTACCAGGAGGGCATGCTCGTTTGCTATATTCATGCTGGAAATAAATAACGCATTCTAGATTCATAGACCCACACTAGGGGTCCTAGTGTCATGGGCGCCACTGACACATACACACAAAGTACCGCTGTCATATCCATTCTTTATAATAGCGCTCTGTACACGCTTTCTATACTTATAGCATCACACTGTGTTCAGTGTGTTGTGGGTGCCATGGACACATATAAGACGAGTACTCAAGCACCCAGACCCAGGACAGGAATCTAAACTCACCATTTGGATGTGTGTCCAGCCGGGAATCGAGCCCGAAACCAACTGCGAGTCAGACCGATAACCGCTGCGCCACGCGAGTCTGTAGAACTTCACAAGTTAACTGTGATATATTGATGCAAGAATCCCGAATGACAAGTCACAAAGGCAGCCAGCAACAGTGTCAAATATTGTAAATGTCAGGGAACCGTAGTCACCATTTTTTATTTCGCTGTATTTTAAATCAATTCACCCGCCAATTCGTTCTAAATTGATAACTTCGCTCTGAATTCACTTTGAAAAAGCAATAAAATATGTAAGTATATTAAATTGAGGTATTTGTTTTCATAAATTGTCTATAACAATATTACAAACACACCAGTACTTATTTTTTTTTAAATAGAATTTTTAGTCTATGATTTTAAAATGACGACAATGACGCGCTGTGCAGCGGTAATTATACCGGCCTGACACACTCCGGTTCCAAATTCAATTCCCGGCTGGACAGAATGTAACTGATTCAAATTTAATTAATAAGAAAATCTACGTTATTATATCATATCATTACCGACTAATTATGTCGCCCAAACAAGTGTGACTAATGGAAAATAATGTAAGAATTATCTGAGCATCCAGTAATTTTGTTTGTTTGAGTCTGTGGCAATATATAGAACATAGTTCTACTAGTACATGAAACGATACAAAGATATAAATATCAAGATAGGTTTTGATAGACGAACGGTGCAAATCAAATCACAAACACTATCGATTATATAGTTTTTTTTTTATGTTTGTAAAGTAGCAAACGAGCGTGCAGGCCACCTGATGTTAAGTGGTCACCGCAGCCCATGGAC
>DWKL01005074.1:0-10158 GCA_018249415.1 Phareas burnsi
GGTAGCTCAAAAGTAGTAGAATTCTCCGTGATTAGTTTACTTGGCTGGAATTCGAAATCGAACCCTGGATCTCCTGTATCACAGACTGAAACCTTTCGAATAGGCTATGAGAGCTTATTCCTGTTCTTCTCTTCTCTTGATCTCTTCTTATCTTCTGTATTTTGTTATGAATAATAAGGAGAGTAAAATTAGCAATTAAGAACAGACAATTCGTTGCCTGTAATTAGAACTGTAACTGTTGTATTGTAGATCGTTTACTTTGTATCGCAGCGTTAAATTAATTCAAATTGCATACTGCATGCATTTAAATTGGTTCTATACGAATATTACTTACATTACGAATGTTATGTCCGTGAAAACTAAATGTATAATATAATCTTCGTTTGTTTTCTATATTTTTAATGACACTAGTTAGAGAAGAGGACACATTACAAGATGGCCTTAATCATTTTTATATCCCAATATTGGGCACATTTTTTTTATATTCGACTTTTGATCTCTTCTCACGATTGTGGGTGGGCTGGAGCATATACTACCATGCTGTTTAATTGTAGATAGGTTAGTAAGCAACATGTGTGGGTAACCTTCAAGCTGCTTATAAGGTTTCCGATAAGGTTTACGGGCTGCTAACCAATTCTTAGTATCATTGGTCGAGGTACGTATAGTGAGCGCTTGTAGCTAATGCTATTAGCGGCCAACTTACAACTCCAGACCGTACCCGACGTATATCGGCTATGATCTCCTCAAATCTAAGAGCTGTGCGCACTTAGCTGGGTAAACGGGTGAATTTGTTTTGTCGTGTTAAATTTTTTACAATATATTAAGTACCACTAGTAAGATTTAGAACAAATTTTCTACTCTGGCAAATTCTATACTAGAAAATGTGTTGGATATTATCGTTATTGCGTCTCGGGATTTGTAAAAACGGGAAATTTGAAATTTTTTTATGTTCAAAGAGTAGCTAACGAGCGTGCAAGCCACCTGATGTTAATTGATCACTGCAGCCTATGGACACCTACATTTAACCTCAAACAAAATTGAAGTTCTTTCTGAGGTCGTACATAGATACTACTCCTCCTGAGGACTAAAATGGTCGCCCCGCTGTAAGTGTGCCCGGCAACGTTTAAGAGCAATCAGATAAAACTTTAAGAGCGAATCGAAAGTAGTACGTCCTGCTCCTCCCATACTCTACAGCACTATTGCACAACAGAGAAGGAGCAGGAGGGGAGGGGGAATTCGGGTCTCGAAAACTCCTTCTTTACCTGGGCTTGTTTTTAGGAAGTAATCACCTCCCGGTGACTGATATAATAGTACATTATACCACAATATTAATATTATGATAAAATGCGCAAACATAAGAGTCATTTACCATCCCCGCTGTTTAGTGGATGGTAGCGGTGTAAATAATGTCCTTCGACTCAACTAACTGCCGTCCATAGTCGAAGGACGCCGACCCTAGGAGTTCCTACGGAATTTTAAGAGCGTCAAGGCTACGAAGTATTGTGTCCAAATTCCCGTGAGTTTTCATCACTATGAAAGTTAATACCATTCTTATTTTCCACATACGGTGAATCTCTTTGAGGTCAATATATTTATCATATCAAATAACAAAAGACTCAAACAAGAGTTAATTAACTTTAAAATCATTTCATTATTTTGTGACATTGAAATAAATTAATTGGATTGCAGTGGGATTTCGTACTTTTCAATCTAAGGAAAATATTTCTGTCCGAGAATATTATTCATAACCTATATAAGAAGAGAAAATAATATATTCTTACTTGATATATTATTATTATTATCTATAGATATTTTGAACAAATAAATATATTTTTAAAGTGTTTATGAAATTAAAAAATAACCTAGCATATCAAACCCAATCAAAACTCATGTATATCTGTCTGATAACACATATTATTACGCATACACACACATACATACATACATAAATTCAATTGTTGTTTTTTTATGTTTAAAGAGTAACAAGTGACCGTACAAGCCATCTGATATTAAGTGGTCACTGCAGCCCATGGACACCCACGTCTAAACTCAAAGAAAATTTAAGTTCTGTCTGAGATCATACGTAGATCGTCTTAGTTCCGGCAACCGCACCTCTCAAACCGAAACGCAAAAATGCTTTACGGCGGATTATGACAGCGCGATGGTACCTCCACGGACGAAACAAACGTCACGTAAATATTTGTAACAAACCGCCTAACATGCAGTGATAATACCATTTTCATCACTTTTTAATAAAATCGACGTAACACACAGACGCACAATGATAAATTCTTGGTGGATTTTTTCATTGAGTGCACGCATTTTGATATTTTATTCTATAATACTCCAGTGTATTTTAGTGTCGTATTGTTTGAACAATGCTTTAAGGCTTTAATAAATACTACATTCGTACAGTTAAAATAATCCGGTATTCAAAACAAAGTATGGCACACATTTAACGCGTTTAAAAATATAAACACAACAATAAACATTCTTCTATAAAATATCAGTTATTTGTAATACAATTTAAATTAGAAGTAGCATAAAATTACAGTTCACCTTATGGTAAGTGGTCACAATTGCCCATGGACATCTATAATCAATCAAAATCAGGGATGAAGTCCTACCCGAGGTAGGCTACAAATACGTTGCTATCCCTGAAATTTACTGGATTAGCTCATGTAAGTGAACTTCCCACTACACCTGTTAAATCAGAACACAGTCGTGTTCATACAGCTGTTATAAAATTGATATAGTTGTGTTGATACTTCTGGTTAATCACGAAGGGTACTGTCACCTATCAAAAATGATAAAAAAAAAACTTCATTTCAAAACCTAATTGACAGATCTCCAGGCTCTCACCCCAGAAACAAAAGTATAGAAAATACATTGAACTCAAGCTTAACAATATATTAAGGCATAGAAAAATCGTGTGTGTACTTATGTCCGCACGTAAAAAGTTATACTTCTTTGGTGTAATTAATGAAATATTTTTTTACGCATTCAAACAAATTTTAACTGAGTAAACGTTTATTACATGAAAGCAAATGCTACAAAAGTTTCAATAATACACTCTATGCATATACGTTAAGCTTCTATACTAAAATGTCGTAACAAGGCTCGTTTTGTATACTCACTATGGCACAGTATAGTAGACTATGGGTATAAATACACTACTTGAGTACCTTGAGGCCCTCGCGACCGAAACGAATATAAACATTATAAATTATGTGTTACATCAGAGCGTGCAACTTTGTCCCACGCCAATAAATGATGTGTTACATCAGAGCGTGCAACTTCGTCCCACGCCAATAAATTATGTGTTACATTAGTGCGCGCAACGGCGTTCCACGTTAAAAATACACTCTGATCTGTTTTCCGAAATGCGCCAAAAGAACTATAATTTCAAAAAATACAAATCAAAAGTAGGCATAAATTTACAATACAAGTGTTTTAAACAAAGAACCGCATCGTTCATAAAGAACGTAACTCGTGTATTGTACTCGAAATCCCTTATACAAAACGATGCTTCACAAACCGGAACCGACTCAGCGCATTGAGATTGCGACCCGTCCTGCATGCATTACGTGAAGAGCTACGCCACTTTTTAATTGCTCTGAGAAAGACCCTTAAGGCACGTTCATTTTAAAACATGAAAGGTATAATTCTGGTGAGAATGCATACATGTTTCATAACCATGTTTTTGCATAGAAGTAGCATTGGAGCATGCAACCTTATGGCAAGCCTATGCCGACCGTGGATATCTGTAATCGATTTCAAATAGGGTTGAAGTCCTACGCGAGGTCTACCATAGATGCATTGCTAATCTTGAAGAAGTTGAAACACAGTTTTAAGGCGGTAGAATTCAAGTTCGACAAGGAAGGTACCACCGACGCCCTCATAATCCGCCGTGAAGCAATTCATGTGTTTTCGTAGAGATGTGGTTCTCGGGTACACTTACATGCGTCCTCAGGAGTAGTAATATATTTACTACCTCAGATAAGATTTTAGTTTTATTTGAGGTTAGATATGGGTATCCATGGTTTGCAGTGACCACTCAACACCAGGCGTCCTGCACGGTCGTTTAAAACTCTCCTAACATAAAAAAAAACTCATGTCAAATATTTCTCCCTTACCGCCCTCTTGAAATCAGAATCAGCAAGCAGCGTTTAACGTGGTTATGTTATGAGGCAGAACTAGGTATCGTAGAGGTGTCTCTAGACACAAACCACAAAGGTTTCTATTCTCATAGATGCTAGAACTCTTTACGTCAACACTGCAATGGAATCTACCATCGGCGCATACATTCATAGCAGCAATGTTTGCGCTATTGCATTCCCCTATTAGTAGTATTGTAAGTCGATTTGGGACCAAGCGTTCCAATTCAATTTTCAGTGCCGCTCTTTCCCTTTCTTCTTTCATTCTAGGCACCGAATATAAATCGATTTAAAAAAATCATCAGCTTTGTTTTCATAAACTAAATTAAATGTAACAATATAAATTGGTTTTTCTTCATGATCAATATCATCACCATCATCATCACCACCACCACCATCACCATCACCATCATCATCATCAACATCATCAACATCATCATCATCATCATCACATCAGCCGTTCCGCTGCTGGACATAGGCCTCTTCCATGGTGTGCCACAATACCCAGTGCACTGCTGATCTCATCCAGCTACTACTTCCTCCCCTACTACTAAGATCGTCGGTCCATCGAGACTGAGGCCATCCTACACTACGTCAGCCGATTTGTGGTTGCCATTCGAAAACCCGTCTGCCTCATCAGCCATCGGTTCTGCGACATATGTGACCAGCCCACTGTTATTTCAGCTTGCTTATTCTTTGAGTTAAGTGCGTTGCATTAGTTCTTTGCCAGATCTCCAATAGTTTTAGTTCAATACTTACTATTTTTTTTTATACCAGAAATATCATACGCTGCGATATTATGGTCAATATAAAATAGGGTGTTAAGGGAGAGGCATTTACACAAGGCATTCCAAATTAGTCCCTATTGGTATGAACGCATCTGTATTCAACTTTTGGTAGGATTGATCTATTTGAGCTTGGCTTTGGTGGACTTATGATAAGGTGGACTGCATCCCCTCGTACTACATGTTCATCATAAACAAAAAGTTCCATTTTTGTAATATTTTATTGGATTTTTGCTAAAATATGTCTGTATTTTTCCGATACGTTTTTTCCCATAAATTATTACTCCCTCAGCAACTTACTATCTACGAGTTTTTGTTTTTCTTACTCCAAAGAGACACTTTACTATTATGCATCCAATAAAAACTTCGAACTTTATGGATACCTAATAAAGCCGTAAGTTCCAGCACTTTCAAGTATTTGCAAGAACGATACAAAAGGTGCCCGGCTCTGACATGGAAAAGTTACTTACCTACTTCTTACATTATGAAATATGAAAAAGTTTCCATAAAGAAAACAACGGTCGGATAAAACTCTTCACTTTAATCCTTCTACTTAGCCCTACTTGCTTTCTTTCAAAGCAAAACAGATGCTGACTTTAAACATAATGAGTTGCAAGCAAACATTTTTGAGTTATTCATGGGTTTTAACGCTGCTAAGTTTTAACCATAAATTTTGTTTGCGTCTTATCTTTCACCGCTGAAACATGTTGTAATTGTATTTTTCAAATTTGATTGCATGGACAATTGTGGACGACAAAACGCAAAAGAAAACAAACGCCAACTCGTGACGCAACATAGCAAAATATCTAACAAGCAGAAAACGTTCTCTTTTTAAAATTCCACATTTAAAAAATGGGGAAAAAGCAGAAAATGTTCTCTTTTTAAAAATCTTTACTTAAATAATGGGGAAAATCAATATAAAATGCAGTGTTACAGGCATGGTAATTTTGGACGGTATCTGTAGATGTCGATATAGACCCGTGCGCTATCTAGTCAAATATGTAATCGAAGGTTTTAAATATAAACTTGCCTTAACGGTGAAGAAAGGTATCGGGGGGAAATCCACGTGGATGAGTTCTCTACAATATTTTAAAGGTAAAATGTACCAACTCAGACATGACCGGCATGATGGACTATGGCCCAATTCCTCTACATTTTGAATGGAAACCGACGCCCAGGTAATAGGACAGTAAAGCGTAATAATTACGATAATTTAACAGGAATTAAATTGTCCGAAAAAGGACTAAATAAAGTGGCGGATATGACCATTAAACTGTTAAATGTCACTAATTTTACCAAACCGCAATTTGTCATTTCATTGTTGCTAATTTGTGAAAATGTACTTGCAAATTGTTTGGTCACGTTGTTATTTATGCATAAATAAATTGATGACATTTATTGAATTCTTCTTTACCGTGAATTTCGTAGAAGATTATTGCCCGATAAAATTCCAGGTAAGAATAACATCGTCTATCTGCGATTTGTTTAGCTATTGTGATCCCCGATTACAGTTCCGTTTAAACATAGCTCATAGCTAGATGGACATTACAACAAATCGATTATTTAGTGCATATAAGACATTTACATAACTTTAGACATATATCTGTTAAAATAATTGACCCTCCCTTATTGACAATTATAATTGACCCTTGATAATGAATTTAGATTTCTGCTCTGAATCTCGGTTTTTGTGCCTTCGTCTTTGTATGTGTGTACGGCATCCATGACGTAGGAAATCCTAGTAGACAGTGGAGAAGACAGCAGATAAGACGATGAAATGAAAAATTATGTATTACATGTTTATAATATAATGGATAATATTTTTTGACGTGATGTATGTTTGTTTTACTTCATAACCGAATACCATGTGCTTACGGCTACGTAAAACCAAAAAATAATAATATAACAATAAGTAAAACATCAATCGAATATATTTGAATGCGTGAACGAATAAAGGACTCTGGTTCTCATAACATATTAAAATGAGCGAGAAATGACAAAGCATATATTAAAATACATATGCATGTACTCAACGGATTCTATATGTATGTAGTTATTTAAACATTACCTGACTATAGTACCATAGTACATAAAGGTTGATCGCTCTTTGTAGCGGTTAGCGGACAACCTACCTCGTTTATTCAAGCATCATTGAAATAATTGCTTCACGTAACAGTAACATTAATGTATGCAATTGTTATTTCAATAAATGATACATTGCTATACCGGCAAAGTCTCAAATTATTGTAGTTGTAAATTCATATAATTGCGCAATAAATAATTTCATTTCACTGCGGTCTGTTCCGTTCCGTCCCTCCGTTCCGTTCGGTTCTATTCCGTTTCGTTCCGTTTCATTCCATTTTGTTCCGTTCCGTTCCATTCCGTTCTATTCCGTTTCTTTTCGTTCCGTCCCATTCCGTTCCGTTTCTTTTTATTTCATTTCATGAAAAGATTACACGAGATTTTTAAATTAGAATACATTATTTCCATACATTAGTTACTTTACAACATCCATAGAAAAAAATGGATTTTATCCCCAAATCCCGCGATATTCTATTACATCTTTTATAGATGGTAGAACTATAGTTCCACCGTGGAGGTACCACCGCTGTTCACATATCCCACCGTGTAACAATTTTTGTTTCGGTTCGATAGGCTCTCGGGTACACTTACAAGCAAGACGTCCACCTCAGTGCTCAGGAGTAGTGACGCATCTACGTAAGACTTCAAATATGACTTCGTTCCTGTTTGATGTTAGATATGGGTATCCATAGGCTGCAGTGACCACTTAACATTAGATGGGCTCCACCTCTGTTTGTTACTTTCCTAACATAAAAAATATCATACTTCGGTTATAACGGACAGGGTTCGATATATAAACGGTTAATTCGGTTTTGTTTGAGGTTGGATGTGTCCATGGGCTGTAGTGCCCACTTAACATCAGGTGGCCTGCATGCTCGTTTGCTACTTTACGAATAAAAAAAACATCATAAGCTAAAGATGTGCACATTTGCAGGAAAATGCCACTGCCCATCTCCTAGATCAATCCTTAAATCGTCTATAGCATCCATGGGGAGATTTGCAGTATTACTATTTTATCCCGAAATTACACAGCATACAAACACATTTTTTACAATTATCTATGGTAACATTTTTCAGTTATTTGTTATTATTACATTAAGTATTACTTTTACAGTCTGAGCCGTGGCAGCGCACCGAGTTAGGTCCACCGAGGGACGGTGGCTTGCGGGCCTCATGGCGGGTACTTCGGTACACCATGCCCACAACTGCCAGTGGGTCTCTCCAAATTCGCTGCGAATCAATCCTCGTCGTCGAACCCCCGGTCGAGAGGGAAACCATTGCCATTATCACTGTGTTCTCGCACACGGAGAATTCGAAGTATGTGTCTACTAAAGGTATGTGATTACGCCTTAACTGATGACAACTGGAAATGAAAGAACTTTTTTGGAGCGTTACTAGAAATAGACGAACTTTTTTGGAGCGGTACAGGAAATAGACGAACTTTTTTGGAGCAGTACTCTGCAATATGTTTGATTTTTAAATAAAAAGATAATATCAGGGTTGTATGTATATTGTACATAGCAATACCTTTCATTATAAATCCATAATGTTCCACTGTTGGGCACGGATCTCTACTTACAGTGAAAAGAGTTAGATCATATCCATCACGCTGGCTAACTGCGAATTGATAGACTTTACACACCTTCGAGAACTTTACAAAGAACTCTTAGGAATGTAGTTCTCCTCACGGCGTTTTCCTTCACGGTTAAAACAGTGATAATGAATTTCTAATACGCACATAATTTTGCCAGCGTGGTGGACTATGGCCTAACCTTTGCCCAGCAGTGGGACATTAATGGGTCGATGATAATGATGATGACATAATTTTGAAAAATCAGAGGTGCGTGCAGGATCCGAACCTCAGCCCCCAATGTAAGATGCCGGAATCTTGACCACTATGCTATCATTACTTACGTACAATTAACATCACCTAGTAATTATAAAACATTATCAATCCAGTCATACAAACATCTTGGCTCTACATTTTATTATACGTAGATCAGTTTTTTCTTCCCTCATCCTTTCTCTATATAATACATTTACCATTTTATTGTTAGTACGCAAACATTTCCATAAAATTAGCAGTATCGGTATAAATTCTACATAAAACCGTTATTCCGTATCAGGTTTCTTTATTCCGAATCGTTATTGAAGTTATTGAACATTTCCATACAAACTTCGTTGAGTGTAAAAGAAAGAAATACTAATGAATAATCCTTTTTCTCTTAAGAAACGTATTCGATAAAGTAGTTTTACGGAAAGAAAACCTTGTCAAAGAAGATGTAAACGTCATCAGCTTGTACTCAAAGCGAATTAAATTTAGATAAGTAAGCGCTGAAAACCATTTCCGTAATGAGCCACTCCAAATAGATTTGCATTTTTTATCTCCAAGCATATCTGCACGTACTTTTGTCAGTTTTCACCAAAAACTAAGCGTGGGATTTTTTAAAATAAAACTGAATAACCTTCCAACCGAGTATGCTACATCTTGGATATTTTTCACCAGCCGATGTTGAGGCCACAGGTGGTATCATCCACTGCATCTCTCCCCATGGACTTTGTAGACAATTAACGGATTCAATCAGGAAATAGGCAGTGACATCTTTCTGAAAGTTTATTAATTTATTGCAATAAATAATAATTTTAATAATGTAAAACTGGAATATTCATAAATAAAATGTTAGGTTTTCACATTTATTATTTCATCATCATCATCATCAACCCATTAATGTCCCACTGGTGGGAATGGATCTCCTTTCAGAATGAGAAGGGTCAGGCCAGTCCGCGCTGGTCAAGTGCGGATTGGTAGAATTCACACACCTTGAAGAACTTTACAGAGAACTCTGAAATATGCAGGTTTCTTCACGATGTTTTCCTTCATCGCACCTGACGTTGCTTAACTTTGTAGATCGGTTACATCTGCATTAGATATATATATTTTTTTATAGTTTGTGCGTATCGTAACTGGCTATACGGATTTCTATTTCTTATTAAGTAGTAATAATAATAAGCAGTAATAGCCTAGTGGTTAAAGTTCCGGCCTCTTACACTGGGGGACCGGGGTTCGAACCCCGCACGCACCTCTGATTTTTCGAAGTTATGTGCGTATTATAAATTAATTGTTACTTGCTTTA
>DWKL01005075.1:0-10157 GCA_018249415.1 Phareas burnsi
GAAACTATTTACCATAAACCTTATTGTCGTACCTTTTAAACCTATCTCCTAAGAAATATTCACCATATTTTGAAAACTCAACCTTATACCCAAGGTTATAAAGACGGTTTTCGAAATGTAAACTTAATTAGGGATCTGTCAGCGAGAGCAGTGGGAGCGAACGTCCTCAGATCGAGACTTCATTCGGGATGAAGGATTTATAGTGAGGATGGCTTGGGATTAAGATCTCAGCTGGGGTTCTAACGTGTGTATTGTGATTGGGAATGCGAAATATATGGACTCAGTATCCATAATAAATAGTCTTTGCAATATTTATTTTTACTTCATGTTTGAAGAGTAGTAAACTAAGGTGCAGTTCGCCTAATGTTAAACGGTTACTGCACCCCATGGATACCCACATCTAACCTCGAACAGGTCTAAAGCCCTATCTTAACTCATACATAATAGCGTCACTACTTTTGAGGATGATGGTCGCCTCACTTGTAAGTGAACCCGACAAACTCACTTCTCCGAAACACAAGTATTAGTTCACGGCGGATGAGGCTATAGTACCACCTGAGAACTACACTTCCCCCACTACAATTCCCCCAAATATCAATATGAATTATACAAATAAATTAATCTATGGGAGATTTTAAAATAACTTTAGGTTTTTAATCTCGCATGGGTATCGCGGTAGTAGAACTCTTCATTGACTTTTGGTCACCACCTTTTCTGCCATGTAACAGCAGGTCAGCAGACTGTGTATATGTTTAAAGCGGGTGGTAAGTGATTATATGAGACGTTCTAACTTAGTCCTTAATGATAGCAACACATCTGTGGTCGACCTCAGCCAGACGTGAGATTCTATTTGGAGTTGATTACGTCCATAGGTGGCACTGGCCAACCACCAGGTGGACTGCATTTTGGTTTGCTTCTTCTGTACTATAAGAATAATTTAAAAATTTCAACATATTTCTATAACCTTTTATCCAAATACATAATTGCCCAGCCATAAAATTGCATGAAAAGTCTATTGGTCAAGCCTCCAGAGACAGCTGGAGCGGCTCGCTCATTCGGGCCCTACATCAAGTCCGGCGCGAAATCTGTCGATTTTATAATTATCTATATATACTATATGAAGCATTGAATATATTATAAAAGTACATAAGTGCAATGATAGTCCACAAGTGAGATTCCGGTCTCTCACTCTGGAATGCCGGGGTTTGAATCCCACACGTACCTTTATTTGTTTATTTAACTATTTATGTATACGATAATATATACGAAATGAATAATTTTAATTTTTTTTTTATTTATGTACATGACAATGTATAATAAAATTTTGTACAAAGGTACTACTTATTCCACTAAGGAATGTCTTCCAGCAGACCCATTAAAAAAATCTTATTGGAATAACAAATGTAGCGTGCACTTAACAACAATATATATAATAAAATTAACAAATAATAATGTATATCGGGAAAACACAGTTGTAATACAAATGTATCTTTGTTTTTTCGCAGTTATGTGCGTATTATAAATGAATTATCAATTGCTTTAAAGATGAAGGAAGACACTGTGAGGGAACCTGTATACTTAAGAGTTCTTCGTAAAATTCGCAAAACCGTGTGAAGTCTATCAATCCGCACTTGGCAAGTGTGGTAGAGTATGGCCTAACAGTAGGGTCCAGTCTGATACAGGACAGTAATAAGTTGATGACGATATAAGTACTTAACATTAACATTTTGTTAAAATGACTCTACTGTGGTAGTGATTACATATTAATTATCATTTATTTATCTAACGGAAGTGGTTAAGGGGCATGCAGCCCACCTCATGTTAAGACCACTAATCGTTCAATATATCCCATTCCGTGGTGTAACCAACTTTCGAAGTCATTCACAGGAGTCTTGATGATTAAGATATAACCTTGAAACGCGCTGGTGTGAAAAGCGTGGTAAGGCAGATTCACTTTGCCTCGCATGCAAGGGTCTACCTTGATAGATTTGATGGTTCGCTTCCAATAACGGCGAAGGAATATTGTGACGAAATCTCCACGTCTGCGAGCTCTCCATAATGTTTTTAAGTGTATGAAATCTGCCAACCGCATTGGATTGACGGACCTAACTTATCACTATCTGACTAGTCTGCGACCAGCATTGGGTCACGTCAATGATGTTGTAGTATGCTGTAGACCGTTCGTGGCCTGTCGCAGAGTAAAATTGGGACAGAGGAATGAGGCTAATCATAACACACACGATGTATAGATTAAATGTATACATATACTGATTACAGCATCGCCTATAAGTGAGGGATCGGACGGAGGGAAATATGAAGTAATGCCTAACCTACATAAGACTAAACCCTCTCGTGATGCCAGGATATAAATTATTTGTGAACGAGATTGGCTACTCACAATCGATACGGTCGAGTGTGAGCTCTACTTGAATACAAATATGTTGGTTTATTTTTCCTGATTTATTTTTTGATTTTGAAAGCCAAAAGATAGTTAAACGGGTGCCGGACTACATACAGTGAGATTTTGTAATACTTGAAGACACTGTGAAAGTATTTCCGTAGTCGTTAAACACTAAATAGCGTGGTAAAAATTCATATTTCAAGAATAGATAATATTTACCATTAAAACAAATGTACATTGAAAGTTATTTTTGTACAAGATAGCTTGCATCTTAAGAAAAAAAGAAAGACAGACAGAGACAATTACTTTCGAATTTATAATATTAGTATGAAATGAAACGAAAATTTATTGTGAAAATGTAGTATAAATACATAGACTACAATCAAGATCGTGATTTCGCCATAACAAAGGTATGCAATAATGTCAATATTCTTCTGATCCATATGTAATTTTTGATGCCAAATAAAATTTGATGTCCATTTCAAATTAAATAATCATATAAAAATTAACTAGCAATAATTCATGATGAAGTTAATTTTGTATATTGGAAAATAAAAACCTTTTTTATATTTGAAAACGAGAGTGCAGGCTATCTGATGTTAAGTAGTCACTTCAGCCCATGGACACCCATGTCTAACCTCAAACAAAACTAAGTCATACGTAGATACGTCACTACTCCTGAGGACTAAGATGATCGCCTCGCTGTAAGTGTGTCCGGCAACCGCACCTCTCCAACCGAAATAAAAACTGCTTCACGGCGGATTATGAGGTCGGCACTACTTCCCCGGACGAACAATTCTACCACCTGTTAAATGACTTGTATCTAATTATGGTTATGAAGGTAACTTCTTGGTATCGCGAGTTAATAATCAACTACATACTATGCAATACTACACTAGTGAGAAATTTTATGAGCTCATGTATAAGAGAGTCCTCTCATGTTCCCGTTTCTTAAAAACAACGTGTACGAAGGTGGGGGGAGGGGGGTATAGCTTATATCTTATAAATTGGCATGATACAAAGTAGAGCAAACTCCACACCGCAACATGCGCTAAGCCCCGATAATTTCCAAGGGGCAGGCAAGTTAGCGACTGAAATATTGCCGCGATCACCATCACACCGCCGGCCATTGATCATCTACCATACACGCTTCATCTCGACTGTACCACTTATAATGCCTGTTGGAAATTAAGCCTTGCCGTGGAGGTGGTGGAACGTTCCGATGTTTGGTTGTGTCACTATCGCCAAATCATATTTGCGTCAAAGCATATTAATATGAGGCGTTACGTGTTAGTCCTCAAAGATGACAACATCGTTTGGACTCCGGTGGGACTATCATAATTTAAAATTGGTTATATTGATTGATTTATTCATTAAAACAGATAACAAAGATCCGTGGTTAGTAATTGTAAACTTATATCTAGTGTTAGTAATAATTATCAATTTCATACATAATACACAATAACAATTAAATAATCACAATAAATTCATAATGTCAAAAAGTTATTAATAATACATGTCAGGAATTAATGACTCTTCGCACAAAACTTAGCCATATTGAGGAAGGACAGTCCTCCGCCACAGTGTTGAGGATGGTGTTGCGACTAGCCCTCACAGCACTCATCAGTGACGCGGTTTTTTACGAAGGATAGCGGCGAATCCATCTGTTCGATTCTGGGCAAACATTTCCGATGTACTACAAAAACGGGGAGTTATGGAGAACAGTACGAAAAAACTGCTATTTGTTAAAAGCTTCCCTCATTAAATCTTGAAACTGTGGCTGATGGGCTGACAGAAAGAGCGCTTATGTCCCAACCCGCGTGGCTTCCAGTATTGGTGATTGCATTAGATGAGTAAGGGAAACGTTGCTGTCTATCGCCTGGATTTCATCCCCTATTCAATCACCTCCTAGAGGAAAAGAAGCTGGGTTATTCAAGGTCTCATAATTTACTTAGATCATTTACTTATGTACTTCATGATTAATCACTTAGGTAAATTAAAATGTAGTAAATAAAAAGTCAAATTATTTACCATAATATTTCAATTTCACACGATATTAATTTTGAAAATTTATTCACGAATTTACAAAATACTAGATATACCGTTGATTTTCAAAATATATTGATGGTGGTACACCTCTTCGTGTCGGCAATACTTGACGTTAAGATGTCAAGCGGTAGGAGAGTATCGTAACAAAATAAGAGAGTGATCGCCAATAATTATGAATATACCCACGTTTGGTATTGTGACGACCGTCTACTTCGTGAGTATAAAAGGAGTAGTCGGTGGCAATTAGGGATGGACAATTTATAGTTTTGCTAGTTTTTCACCTCCGTCCGCTTGAAGTATACATTCATGCTTCGATTCTGGAGGTACCCACTACCGCCACAGCAATTTGTTTTATGTTTTTTTATTATAAAAAGAGCAGAAGCGAGCGTGCAGGCCACCTATATTACGTGGCCACTGCAGCCCGATGACAGGTCGTGGACATACACATAAACTAAACTAAACTCAAACAGAACTGAAATCCTTTCTGAGGTTGTAAGTAGATGCGTTACTACTCCTGAGGACTAAAATTGTCGCGCCAGTAAGTGCGGCTGGCAACCGCACTTCTCCAAGCGAAACACAAAAACTGCTCCACGGCGGCTTATGAGGGCGGCGGTGGTATTTCCTAGGACGAACTATAGTTCTAGTACCTATCAAATATTTACTTATTATTTAGTTAATATTATTAGGTGTTGATCACGGATATTCATAAGCGGCAGTGACCACTTACTATCTGCACGCGGATTTGCTACTTATGTGCAATAAAAAAACTCTCAAATCAAGACCGTGTCCAACGTAAGACAAGTTGTCGACCCGGCGACCTGTCCACTTCATCACGGCCCGTGTTTTCATTAGTTAGCTTTAACGTATGACGCGGCTGGGGACTAAATCTTCATTTTTGACGTCCCATGGGTGCTTACGGCCATAGAGCCGCTGGAAGTGGCTTTGATATCGCTTGGATAGCGTCACGTTCTTATTTCGCACTTATTTCGTACGGGGCATATTCTTTAATAATAATATAATAATCGTGCACGACAAATAATAATGTATATATAGATTAATAACCGTTTCGTTGAGGACAGCGGCAGAGAAATCATAGCATACTCTGTGGGAATCGTGTCACTGTCATTCACTCGCTTAAACGTCATCTTGTGCAGAGAAACTGCTTGCTTGCTCTGCCGCTACCCGCATCCGAAATCTAATTCATAGAATGTACCAGCAGCCTATACGGTACATTAATAATAATAACGCTTTCTACGCTCATACACACACTAACACATAGGGATTTGTGAGATTGCCTGTGTGTGTGTGTGTGTTGTGGGTACCTTGGACAAATACAAACACGAGTACGCAAACACCCTGATTAAGAACAGAAATCTAAATTCATTACTTAGATGTCTGCCTGGTTGGGAATCGATTCCAGAGCCCTGTATGAGTCAGAGCAGTATGGGTACCGTCAGGCCACGCGGGTCGTAAGCTTCTTAAGTTAAAGTCACGTTTACAAAATTTGTATAGATTGTCATATTTTTTTTTTATAAATTTCCTTTCATTTACAAAACAGTTTGATTTTGAAAATATTTCATTTTTAGCGAGACTGCGATACGGGTTCAGTTGTAACTTTCTTACGTATTTTGTGTCCAATGAAGGTTTAATAACAGACTCTTGTCTATAAGAAACATAAGTACAAGCCCCACTTTGTTGCCATAAAAAAATAGAAAAGAAAATTAAGAAGTGTAAGTTGCAATTAATTGAATTTTATACAATAGAATAATGATAGAAGTAATCTATTTAATTTATATGTAACAAATATCTATGTATATGCACATGTAGTTTGTTGTATTGAATTATTTATAAATACTGACATCCATGTGCACTGCCTCGCCGAAAATTTGACGGATAGAGAATGCTCTTAACATAAAATCCGCATTATGTACCATTTCGTAAGTTTTAATAAAGTTTTAAATAAACAAATAGTGAACGGAATTGGGTTAAATGTAGGTAAAATGCTCACAGCCGCCATTGTACTGTATCTCACCGAGTTATGTACATATCAGAAATCGCTTGCTTGCTTCACGTGAAGGAAAACATCATGAGGAAGTTCACATGCGTGCGAGTTCGCCATAAAGTTCTCAAAGGCATGTGAAGTCCAGCAATCAATTGGCCAGCATGGTGGACTATGGCCTTACGCTTCTCATTTGGAGGGAAACCGAGAATCCAGCTGTGGTAATGAGTTGATGATTAGTCGAATTAAATGATGAACAGATAGCCTCTGGTGCAAATGTGCATAGAATACCATACCATTCTATGCACATTATGTACTTACACATTATGTACACAATACATTATACACAATTTTCTATTATACACTTATACACTACGTTCTATTAGGTGACTCACCAGCCCTGTCACAACCAGCCAGGGTTTAATGATCAAAAATAATGAATTAAAATGACGTTTCCAGTATTAGACTGAATCTGTGGCCACATGTCTCGTCGCAGCCGGACGGGGACAACGCTAATGTTGATATATCGGCCGGAGTTCGGACGGACGCGAGTTTTGTACCGACATGTTAAATAATAAGGCTTTACTCGCTTACGTAGACAAACCGCTGAGGAAACTGAGGTGTTTGTTTTGGTCACCAGGGGACGTGCCAAGGTATATTTAGAAGGATTTAGATGGATGTTTGAGATTTTGATGAAGAGGGAGACTTTGCTGTTTTAATGGTGGTAACTGTTTGTATTTTAAATTTTTTTATGTATGAAGAGTGGCAAACGAGCTTGAAAATCGCCTAATGTTAAGCGGTCACTGCAGCCCATGGACACCTACATCTAACCTCAAACAAAACTGAAGCTTTAAGTCGTACGTTGATACGTCACTACTTCTGAGGACTAAGATGGTCGCCTCGCTCTACGTGTCCCCGGCAACCACACCTCTCCAACCGAAACGCAAAAATTGTTTGACGCTCGATTAAGAAGGCGGCGGTGGTACTTCTCCGGACGAACTATACTTCTACCATCTTCAGGATATAGACCAGATGGTGCCACCATTGCACCTAATTACGCTTTATGGCAAATATTCAAGTGTTCTGGTTTGAAGGATCTGGTCAGGATTGTGGTTATTTGGTACATCAGTAGTTTTTGAGGTTAGATATGGGTGTCTATGGATTGCAGGGACCCCATAACATCAGGCCTGCGCTCTCGTTTATTGAACTTGTCACAAAAATAAAGTAAAGGGAGAAGTTATCCTAAAGGGTAGAAACATATTCGTTTTTAAGCAAGTCTGTCTATCATCTGTTCTATATGAAATTACAATAGTTACATAATAGTTTGTAAGCGGTGATAGCCTAGTGGTTAAGATTTCGGCATCTTTGGGGTTTGAATCCCGTTCGCACCTCTGATTTTTCGTAGTTTTGTGCATATTAGAAATTATTAACACATGCTCTAACGGTGAAAAACATCATGAGGAAACTACACATCTGAGATCTTTAAAAACTTTCGAAGTTGTGAAGTCTACCAATGTGCATTTGGTCAGCGTGGCAGACAATGGCATGATCCTTCTCATTCAGCAGTGGGACATTAATGAGTTGATGAGGATGGTGATGATCATCATCATGGAATTATATATAAGAACAAAACCGTAACTCGACAATTTGAATATATAAAGAAACATATTAAGTGACTCTTAAAAATTAAACATAGCAAAAATTCTTATTAACAAATGAAATACAAAAAAAATCATTTGCCCATTTTCCACTCTCCTAGGAAATCTATTAACCTTAAAAGCTAAAAGCTCCAACAGCGCAGAAACTATCTTACCGTTTTTCTATCTCCCACCGTTTTTTCTCTATCTTCCTTCATAAACAGGGATCAGAAGCCTTACCCTTTCGCCATAAATCCGGGGGGTCACCCCCCGAGGTGGTTTTGAATGGAGATTGAGCCAATTAAAGTAATCGCCGTAACAGTCGGCGTTGCCTTGGATTAGTTCTGCGGAGAACAGGGGCGTGGAGACGCTTTAAATTTTAAGATTTTTTTTTCATTGTAAAAATGTCTTTGCATTAATGACTTCCGATGTATTTCCGATTAATAACTGCTAATTACTATATTTAAGATTAAAATTTGATTATAAGCATTACTTCCAATTATTTATTTTTATGTATCTATTTAAGTGTCGCAAATAGATAAACAAATGTATAGATAAATGTGCTTATACATGTTTTTTATTAATATTTATATATTATAAAAAAAAGCTTTTTGAATAGCTACTTTATAAAAAAAATGTAGTTACTAAAATTCTTAATAGCTTGATGAATGGTATAAAAATAAAACGCAAATGTTAAAAAAAAGTAGTTTAATAACATAAATTATCGACTACTCCATTGCTTTTTAAAACCACTGCCGTTTCTTTGTTTTGACCAATCCATCAGATGTCACAATTACACTCGCATCAAACATCCGAAAAAATATCTTGTATACGTAAAGGATAATGCTTAAATAAACATTTCCATCCGAACGTCGCTCCACCGCACCCCTGTTCTCCGGGATTAGTATCATACAATACAAGCAACAACTGAATCCTTTTATTTATTGCTATTTATTGTTATTGCATTCGCTCCGCTCATTTCTCTCTTCTAATATTGTCTTGGTATAAATTTTGCTTAACGTTTCGGCTGTTCGCTTGCTTTAAATATTATTCGCTAATTAGCTACTTACACATTTATGCTCGTACTTATAAAGAAGTAAAAGTGTGTACTTAAGTAAAAATCACTACTTGAGGAACCATTTTTATGGTATAGTTCAGTAAATGCTTGAAGTTAGCGCTGCCAAATTTGGATCCTCACCCAGGCAATCAATCAAACCAAATCAATGACGACTTTATCGAGTGACAGTGATGAGTTTATCAACAAAGTACAAAGGAACAAGTAATTACTTTATTATAAATACCATAATTGGACATCAGATCTCAAAGAAGCCAAAACTCTTAGGAACACCGAAGGGTTTTTTTTATAATTATACCTACGTAGTCTACCCTACAGTACTTGTTAACTAAATAATGATCTTTTATTTCTAAGATTAGAAGTGTTGAAGCGAAGTGAAGTGAATTTTATTGACACTATTAAGGTTTGGAACAAAACGGTTATGATAAATTTGTTTAAGGGAGAATAGTTATTAAAATGGTAGAACCGTTCGTGCATCGACAGTTATTTCTGCTTTACAAAATCAATGTTAACATTGCTGTGTTCTGATTTAAAGGCTGTGATATGGGAGATATACTTACAGGCGGCACCCTAGCATAGTTTTTAGGGATAGCAATGTATTTGTGGCCTGTCTCAGGTTGGACTTTAATCCTATTTGGAGTTGATCAGAAATATCCGTGATGTAGTGACCGCTTACTACAATTAATCATTCATTCATTATCATAATTATCAATACGTTAATGCCCTATTGCTGGGCACGGGTCTTAACTTAGAATAAAAGCTAGGCCATAGTCCCCCACGCTGGCCAAGTGCGGGCTGATAGACTTCATACAACTTTGGGAATTTTCCAAAAAACTCTCAGACGTGTAATGATAAAGCAAGTGATCATTTATTTCTAATACGCACATAATTTTGCAATATCAGAGGTGCGTACGTGTCCCGGGACCCCAGTGTGCGAGGCCGGAGTTCTAACCATTAATGTACCATAACATACCATGTACTGATGTACCATATCAC
>DWKL01005076.1:0-10156 GCA_018249415.1 Phareas burnsi
AGCGATCGATGTTACATCCTAGGTATTTAACCAAGGGCTGCCAAGCTACCTCCGTGGGCAGCATCCGATAGCGGAAAGTTATTTGTTGTTAGTAGATGTTGCCGTGACGACAGAGATCTCTCTTAATTCGCCGTGGGGCAGATTTCGTGTTTCGGTTGGAGAGGTGCGGTTGCCGGACACACTTGCATCAGAAAACGACATAAGCGCAAAGGAAGCGTGGTTCCCGCACCCGGTTGACTTTAGCGTGTTATGCTCGATTTGGTGTCATCATCAACCCATTGCTGGCATTTGTTGCACTGCTGGGCACGGGTCTCCTCTCGGAAGGGCAAGACAGGTAACTATCACGAAGTTCCCATGGAAATTTCAACCGTTACGAGGTTTTAATAAAACAATTATACGAGACATATGTACGGACAGCGTAGAGATATCGTAGAGACCTTAAGCAGCACTTCGATGTGGTCGCTGGCCTTGCCCGTCTTGCCCCGCTCGCCCTCCGCCCGCTCGCGCCCCGCACCTCCCTCCTCCTCTTGCTCGCTCTGAGCGCTGAAACACATCGCTTCTTATTTAAATAAAAATATTTTTATTCAACTATACACAGAAAAGAAATTAAATGTGACTTTTAATATTTAAAAAATTACTCTCCTTTATGGCCATAACTCGAAAAGTGGTTTTGGTATACAAGAGCATTATAGTTTAAGGATGGCAGATCAGACGAACGCAGCTGACGCTTTTGCTGTCGGTCGACTGAAGTGGTCTATTGAAAAGAACGGAATCCGTAAATGTAGGCAGGTTGAATTGGTTACTACTCAGTAACCAATGTAACCTGTCTACATTTACGGAATGGAGCCGTTCAAGCTGTTTGTGTACTCGCCTTTGTAAACATCGTCGACGATGTGACTACACACTTACCTGTGGCGATGGGATCTCAGGGTCTTCTGGTAGGTGACGGAGGCGAGCGTCGCCGCGATGACGGAGCCGATCTCGCCCGCGTTCACCACCACCGGCACCAGCCCACTCGAGATTATCATGCTGCTCTGCAAACGGACGAGGAGATCAATACAAATTAACAAACAAACGCTTTCTACACTCACAGCTCCACAGTAAGGATTCCCTGTATTGAGGGTGCCATGGACACATACAAGGACGAGCATACAAACACCCAGACCCAGAACAGAAATTTAAAATTTGTAACGTAACCGTGCCGGCAGAGCTACGACTGTCCGAGAGGCAGAATTTAAATGTTGAATTTTGATTCCCGTTCTGGGTTAGGGTGTTCGTGTTTAACCACTATCAGTGTTTAAAAGGTAAATGTGTTAAAATGTACCATCAAAATAAGAATGACACGTTAAATGATACTGCACACGCTTATGTGGACATAATTTTTTTTTCCTTTATTTAGATGTAGTGTCACCCCTAAATTTTATTTTCATTTCTATGCCATTATATAGTGCTATATAGAACACATCTACATTCCAAATTTAAATCGATCAAAATGACTGTCATATACGGTGAGACGGATAAGACGAAATTATAAGGAATTAGGTTTCCCTATTTTCCTACGCAACCCTAAAAAATACGGGGCGGCTATGTAACTTCGTCACTTTTAATGGCGGTTCGAAGAAAGCTACGTTACTGTGACAGGTGCTGGAACGTCGGTGGTCGTTCGTTTGGGGAGGTACCAACGCCACCCTCGTGATGCGCCGCGAAGCATTACTTGTGTTTCGATTGGGGAGGTATGGTTGCTGGGTATACCTACAACACGGCGACCATCTCAGTCCTCAGGAGTAGTAATGTGTCTATGTTCTGCCTCAGATGACACTTTAGTTCTGTTTAAGTACATGGGTGTATTTAGGCTGCAGTGAGCGTTTAACGAAATAATTAATATATAAAGAAAAAATACTCGGGAAAATATAAAGATAGCAACTCCTCACTATATTTTTTTTTATTTGTGCATTGCACCCATCCATTTGTGGCCTCGGAACTAAACGTCGCCAACTAAATATAAACAACTGATGTAACCGCTCAGTGTCCCGGTACGGCACTCACCTGGTTCTGTTGCTGGTTGTTAGACAGTAGCTGCGACAATATCTGCTTCACGGTCTTCTTGTCGGCCCGCTCCTCGTCTTCTTCGACTCCTGAACCATAAAAAACGTGTTGTATATTATTTTGATTCATATTATCTACCCATAAAGAATATTAATTTACTTTACTCAAAATAAATGTCAACAGTATTCAATTTACCGGCATGCTCCTTGTCCAACTCTTTTGACGAGTTATCTGAAATGACAAAAATGATCAAATATTTTCAAGTTAATTATATAAAACTAAAATCATGTTTCAGTCTCCGTAAAGCAGAGTTTGAAATAGCGGTAGGTGATAGAAGTACAGTCCTACCACCGTCGTAGTTCGTCGGTGGAGGTACCACCACCGCACTTTGCGTCGTGAAGTAATATTTGGGTTTCAGTTCGAGAGGTGCGGTTGTCCAGTACACTTACAGCGAGACGACCGTCAAGTCTTCAGAAGTGATGACGCATTTACGTACGACCACAGATAAGGTTTTAGATAAGGTAAGGTATGAGGTTAGATATGCATATCCATGAGCTGCAGAGACCACTTAACATCAGGTAACCTGCAAACTCTCTTCAAGCAGCAAACGAGCTTGACGAGCAAACGAACGTAAAGAAAAAATTACATATTATAAATCTGTAAGTAGTCGAAAGTCGAAAGACTTATTCGTACGCGTGTGGCTGTAGACATGTGTGTAAATGTGCAGGTGACAAAACATGATTAGTGTCGCCATTTCAGATTAATTTCCTTCATGACGTCTGTTCTATATTAAAAATATACCTGTGACTTCATTATTCCCAGCGTCGCCTGTACTGTCTTCTGAGTCCACCTTGTCATCTGTAACAGGAACACCGTAGTTACTTGCCGGAGTTAATGTTGCC
Source organism: Phareas burnsi (assembly GCA_018249415.1). Taxonomy (NCBI): domain Eukaryota; kingdom Metazoa; phylum Arthropoda; class Insecta; order Lepidoptera; family Hesperiidae; genus Phareas; species Phareas burnsi. Next base: position 2,949 of record DWKL01005076.1, read on the forward strand.
AAATGATAACCCTAACACTGCACACCTAACTTTATGACCACTGTGAAGATCAACAAAGTAACACATATACAGTCGCTCTCTCCCCCTTTCACCCGCTGACAAATATACTTATTTTGCATATTAAATAAGGTGACACTTGTTCAATATGGGGTTTCAGATGTGCTCTAGTTATCATTTTATTTCCATTTTATAAATGGTTAATTCAATCCATGTTCCTAACATCCAATGATGCTATACTGTCGGCATTTACGCTTACATCCTAAATGTCATTACCACAAGAAACTTGCCTGGGCACAGATAGTAAAATAACATGAATGTTGGATGTATATTGCAAAATGGAGTGGAGGTGAAAAATCTATATTTTTAGACTTTTTGTACAACTGTCTGTCTAAACGGGGACTCGAAAATATCGAAGGGAATTTCAAAAAAATCTGATCAAACTTTACATACACATACACATTTCATATATCTAATACGTTAATTTTACGTTTTTGTGTCTCATATCGTGTTTTTTTTCCTTGGTGTGCACAATAAAGTATATTGTATTGTATTATTGTTACCGGTAAATTCAGCGTGCGGCTTGGCGCGAGCGGGCGGGCTGGCCCACTGCTCCTGCGCATCGCGTAACATCTTCTCGCCCGCGATGATGTTGTCGGCCACGCACCACAGGCTGCGCACCACCGCTGTTCCGATAAAACGAATACAAACTTGTGGCGATCAAACTCCCGTTACATGTGACGTAGATTGAGAGCGACGATGGCGCGACCGAACGGGCGTCGCGTAGATTCGTTTTTCTTCGGCCAGTCAGCCGATATTCGATTAGGACGTCGTGGGGCTGCGCGCGGTCTCCGCGCACATAACCGTTAAATAGCTTACATTTTTTTATTTGTTATAGTGCCGATCTGTTTAACACATTGACTGCGGAAAACACACCTGTCGTGTTTTACTGTCCGCGCCACCCGTGAGGCTCGCACGGAACACGCCTATTGTGTTACGTGACGCACGGGTGGATCGTTTTGAATATCAGCGCCGTTGTCAATATATTAAACGCTCTAATCTACGTACAGTGCTTTCTTTCCAATAATACGAATTCACTTCACAATTTTTTTATCATGATATTATCATTGGTAAATAAAAATAGATTAATGTTCTTTTATAATGCATGAAAGTAGCTACCGAGTATGCAGGCCACTTGATGGTGGTTACTGCTGCTCTTAGATATTTATAATGAACCTTTAATAAGATTAAAGTCCTCAGGAGAAATACTAAGTTAGTACGCTTCAAGCCAGAACACAGCAGCGTTTAACACTATCATTAAGATAGAAATAGTGTTGCCTCCAAAGTCAAACCATAAGAGATTCTACTACTTTAAAATATTCTGTAAAAAATATATTACGCGCCAATCTTTATGGTCGTTCGGACATAAGAACATTCAGCTGCGCAGCACATAAACTTTAGGCTTTGCTTAGCCAACACTAAAAGACATTGTATGATAATTCCAAATAATTTACATAATTATACAGTGGCGGCCCTAGCGGCAAATCTCGGAACCGTCTAGTATTTCAATGGAAACCCCTCTAGCCGCAAATGTACGCCGCTAGATCATTCTTTAATGAAGACGCCTCTAGTATTAAATCCTGTTAACTGGTTTGTTTTTTAACTGTAGCGTTTGTGGAGGATGTTTGTGGTAGCGCGCTCTCACTGGCCAAGTTATGCTGGTCCTGCAGGTGTGCGGCGGTAAGCGCCAGGTGGATGCGCTCGGCGTGCTGCTTGAAGCCCTGGTACTCTCGCTCCGCTTCGCCTTCCGGCACATTGCTGAATGTCTCGTGACCTGAAAAATTATATTATTTTTATAAATATCATAACGACAAAATAAAGCAATATAAATAATGTTCATACACACTGTTAAACATGCGGAGGAGGGATAAGTGAAATGTGAGCAAGTTACCAACGCGCCAATTTATTTTATAACGCACAACTATGTAGGCATCTACATATACATGTTTATACATACGTTTAAGACTGCTTTAACACGTTGACTGCGGCGGCTAGTATTCGAAACAATCCACTCGTGCGGCGCGCAACACAACAGGCGTGTTTCAGTACGGCGGCACGCATCGTATGCGTGCGAACCGCTCTGAAGGTTCGGACAGTAAAATACGACAGGTGCGTTTACCGCAGTCAGTGTTAAACATTCGATTCCATCCATCCATAAGCCTTTTGACGTCCACTGCTGGACATAGGCCTCCCCAAATCGGCGCTTGTGCGTTTTGAATCCAACGGTTATCTTCTATCTTTTTCAAGTCAACATCCGATTAGTTTGCGTCTAAAACGTATGTCAGTGTAATTGCACTGTCAAGCGGCCATAAAGTTTGGCGCGGTTCATACCTTTCAGCATGAGTTCGTTGAGCTGCGAGATCAGCGCCTCCCGCATCGCCTTCGTGTCGTACTTAGTGGAGATCACGTCCGGCGGCAGCTGGATGTCGTACGTCGATATCTTATTGTATCTGTTACACGATCGAGACGTCCTTAGTATTACCAGTAATGCCTATGCAAATGTATTATTGATTACACTTATTATTCTGAGAAAACATCAGTGCTCAGTAGAGGGGCAGTAATAGGTCAATGACGGTGGTGACGACGCCGACGACGATGATGATGATGATGATCAGTCGCTAAAGGTGGTAGAACACTGACGTTTGCTTATGAAGGCGTAACCGCCACACCCACTTTTTCCTTATAATAGAACTGTGCCGCTGCTATGTCTTGGTTTGAAAGGTGTGGTAAGTTTTTCCAAGTGTGACAGTTTAAGTCAGGCCATAGACTACCATGGTGGCCAAATGCGGATGGTAGACTTCACACACTTTCGAGTACTTTACAGAGAACTCTCAGATGTGCAGGTTTCCACACGTTGTTTTCACCGTTAAAGCAAGATAGTTTATTTCTAATTGATTTATTTACATTAGCAATATATTTTATGCTAGTCTTCATGAGAATCGTGACTCAAGTGTGCTATATTTCAGATAAGTAGAACTAAAGGTCGACCGGGGAGGCACCACCGCAGTTATAATAATCCTCCGCGAAACAGTTGTATTTCAGTTGGAAAAGTGCGGCTTCTAAGCACACTTACAGCGAGGCGACCATCTTAGTCTTTAGGAGTAGTAAAATTATCACCTCATGCCTTAAAATATATCACCACTTAATTAGAATTTTTCTTATACAATTGTTATAGTGTGCGTCGTGTTGGTGTGCAATAAATAAATGATATGGAGTCGGTGAGAGACGCCCACGACCGGACCTGAAGCAGGCAGTAGTGAGCCCGCAGACGAACGCGTGCGAGTGCTCCCGGAGGGGGTGCGGGCACTGCGCGCGCACGTAGCGCGGCGCCGCCAGCCGCGCGCGCACGTACTGCGCCAGCGACAGCGACAGCGCCGCGCGCGACAGCCGCCCGCCGCCCGACACCGTGCCGCACCGCGCGCACCGCGACCAGAACATCACCTGCGCACGGACGTGCTACGGTACTCCCGCCCCGGTCTATTACTCGGCAAACGTTCACGCCGAGTAGCTTGACCCAATATGACCAACCGAAGACCCCATCGATTGAAACCAATAAACCAAATCAATAAATCGAAACCAATAAACTAGTGTTAAAATAATATTCGTCCTGTATACTAAACTACACCAACTTTGTTTTATCTCAATCTAGCGATAAGGCAAACAGGCCACGTGATGAAAGTGGTCACCGTCGCCTATGGACATATGAAACATCAGAGGAGTCGCCAATGTATCTTCAAACAGAATTCTTTTTGCACATTTTTTGAAGAGCCCCATAGCGTTCCGGGAATATTTCAATCGAAATTTCATTCTACATCTTCCACGTACACAATAAAAAAGTTTGCATAAACCGTACCGTGGAGGACCGAAACGAGTCCAGTTGATGTGGATGGAACCTCATAGCTAAGTAACTAATGAACTAAAAATGATTTGCTTCAACAAAGTGCCTTCCCCCATACGGGGATACTAATAACCTCTTCTACAAAGTCGTATTCTTGTCTGCAACATCACCACCTTCCAATCGTTTCATCAAAATCTATTGAACTATTTTCAGGTAAACATACAGAAAACGATCGTTAGCATCGTTACACCGCGACTAAAAATATCACTCGCATCTTCTCGTCGATCTATTATCGTATTAAGATTTTACGGAAGAGAAATGGCTAGAATGAAGAAAAAATTCTAGGATGAAGGTTTTTCTAGTTGCTGGAACGATAGTTCAAGTGGGGAAGTACCACCATCACCATCATAATCCAACGTCAAGCTTTTTGTTTCGATTGGAGATGTAGTTGTCGGTACACTTGCAGCAAGAGGACCGTCTTAGTCCTCAGGAGTAGTGACGTATTTAGATACGACTTCAGTCATTTGAGGCTAAACGTGAATCTTCATATGCTGCAGTGACCACGTGACTTTGAATGACCTGCTCAGTCGTTTGCTGCTGTTTTGTTTGCTGCTGTGTTGTTTAAAAAAAGAAAACTATCGTTACCTGCTTACTCTGCTCCTCCTTTTGCTTATCTACATTGCTGTGGCCTATAGTATTACATGTGATCGTAATACAGACATCGCCGTGTACGAATCTGTGAAAGAATTAACATTTTAAAGGGATCATAGATGTCCTGCTACAGTTATACATATATACGTAAATATAATATAATTGCCAATCGCATGGCCTGCGGGGCGCAGTGGTTACCACGCAGGTCTGACACGCACGGTCCTCCTCTCAGAATGAGAAGGGTTAAGTTATAGCTCAACACGCTGGCCAAGTGCGGACCGGTAGATTGCACACACCTTCGAGAACTTTACAAAGAACTCTCAGGCATATAGGTTTTCTCGCGATGTTTTCCTTCACTGTTCAAGCGAGTGATAAATAATTTCTAATACGCACATAGTTCGTAGTGCAGTGGTTACCACGCCGGTCTGATACGCAAACGATTCCGGATTCTATTCCCGACCAATGACCACCGAAGACGTCTAAACTATGAATTTCGATTTGTATTCTGTGTGGGTTTTTATGTACTCGTATTTGTGTGTCTACGGCGCGCTCGGCACGGGCAATCCTAGTGTGGGGCTTGTAGATGTGTGTGTAGAACTAGACTAGACTGGAAGTGTATGTAGAGAACGTTATCATTAAAAAGAAAAATAAAATACATACCTACATACAAAAAATATCTACAAATGTGAGATATCTAAACAGTACACTAAGTGGATTGGTGGCTACTCCACCTACTATATAAAACCTTCGACAGGGTTTAACGGCCTTTTTGGAGCATGGAACCGCACATGAAATTTAACCACTGTCAGTCTCCCATCCAAGTGCTGACACGATCTACACAAGCCGCGTGTCGATGCACGTATGATGCATTTTTTTTTTTATATTTAATGAGTAGCAAACGAACTTGCAGGCCACCTGATGTTAAGTGATCACTGCAGCCCATGGACATCCACATTAAACATCAAACTAAACTGAAGTTCTGTCTGAAGTCGGACGTAGATGTGTCACTACTTTTGAGGACTAAAGTGGTCGCCTCGCTGAGTGCGCCCGGCAACCGCACCTCTCCGACCGAAACACAACAATTGCTTCACGGCGGATTATGAGGGCGGCGGTGGTACTTCCCCGGATGAACTATAGCTCAACACCTATCGATGTCTATGTATAATTGCATGACGCAACGCAAGTCTCACCTGCGCACGTGTTGGTTCATGGGCAGGTGGCAGGCGGCCGCGGGGCACTTGTGCTGCGCGTTGAAACAGTACTTGTGCAGGAAAGCGCCGAGCGACACGTCGTGCCGCCCGTACATCTCCATCGTCACGGTCCTGAACACACGGCCCAATTCAACACGATCAGCACATTTCAACGTCTAGCGTGAGTAATTTTTTAACACCTTGACTGCGGCAAACACATCTGTTTTACTTCGCGCGCCACCGTGCGGCTCGCACGCGTACAGTGTGTGTCGCCGCACCGAAACACGCTTGTTACATTACAATATTAGCGCCGCAGTCAATGTGTTAACAGGAACTCGCGTTCCGCTCCCCTCATCCGGCTGGATGCCCATACGTGAGGAGCTTGCATAAGACTCACCACGGATTGACGCAGAAGTCCGGCACGTTCGGCGACTTGCTGCTGTAGCTGTACAGCAGCAAACTCAGCCGCTGGTGGTTCTCCGGCGACAGCGGGTCCGGGGGCTCGTTGGCTTCGCTCTGCTTCAGGCTGGCTTCGGCCTCGTGATCCACCTTCTTCACTACTGATGGGCTGAAGAGGGGACATTCGCCTAGAAAACAGATAGGATAAAAATATTATGATTTTGTAGTAAAATGTGGCCGTGTGTCCGCGTTGCCATCCCCGAATACCACCACTCCCTCTTCCCGTGGATATGGTTGGAAACGACTAAAGGATATCCAGGCGATGGGCATCACAGTCTTTTTGTGTATAGCTTAGATCTACTGCGGTCACCAACACGCGACGCCAAGGGCTGTGACTATGGTGAAATAAACCCTGTATGAGCAGAGGTCACTCCTCGACAAAATAGATTGATGATTTGAAGGAGACAGCGGATAATCGTTGGATTTAGAAGGCACAGGACCGGTGGGCGTAGCGCTGATTAAGGGAGGCCTATGTCCAGAAGTGGACCTTAAAGGGGTGATTACAACCAAATGACAAATGTGGAATCCTTATAAATTCGTCATGTCTATCTGTCCTTATGTCACAATAATTTTACACTGAGACTTAACTTAGATAAAATTTGGAACGTAGATGTGATCCATAAACTGTTATTTAACAATAAAAGTGTTTGGCTTCAACCCTTTTCATGTCTCACTGCTGGGCACGGGTCTCTACTCACAACTGGGGAAGGCCTAGAGCATACTCTACCACGCTGCTCCAATGTGGATTGGTGCAGTTGGTAAAAATGATAACTGAATAAAAAACCATTAAATACTATATAATGGTGTGATGAAACGAAAGCGACTGATGCATAAAAAATTGAGACCACATAGGCAAGTATCATTGGACACAAGTTAAAAATGATATAGAGGTTTAGGATTGAGAGTTTAAGCCCGACTGGCCGGGTACCGAATAGCTGCTGCCATCCATTACATCTCAAATAAAAAAAAACCTGTTACAGCACATGATAATTAACATTTAATAAACTTTCTCA
>DWKL01005077.1:0-10156 GCA_018249415.1 Phareas burnsi
GTGCACGGGCGCGGCAAAAACGAACGCGCAAGCCGAACCGTGGAGGACCGCCACGAGTCCAGTTGATGGGGATGGAACCTCATCCTTCGGCGAGCGATGGAGAAAAGGGGGCCAAGGCGCCAAGTCAAATAGTTTCTCAGAGCACTCACCATTGTAAAGCCGGTAGAACATGCAGAGGGAGCAATTTCTTTTAAGGTTATCAATAATTATAAATTTAAACATCATGTAAAATTGATAATTATTCTTTAAAGAATTGTTTTAATTTCGGAAAATTTCATCATTATCGTCATCATCAACGCATTAATGTCCCACTGCTTGGCACAGGACTCCTCTTAGAATGGGGAGGGTTAGGCCATAGTCCACCACGCTGGCCAAATGCGGATTGGTGGACTTCACACACGTGAGAGAACTTTACAAATAATTCTCAAATGTGTAGCTTTTTTCACGATGTTTCCATACACCGTTATAGCGAGGAACAATTGATTTAAATACGCACTTAACTTAGAAAAGAGAGAGAGAGAGAGGCGTGCGGGATTCGATCTTCGGGCACCCAGCGTGAGAGGCCGGAATCTTAACCACTAGGCTACCACTGTTTAAAATATGTATATCACTGCCAAAATATATATATCTTCAATTATATCGGTTTGAAATAATAACTATTTGAGCCGATGAAAAAAGAAAAAGATATGTTTCCTTTTATAAACATCACCTGCCTTTTCTGATATCTTTAGAACTACCCTAAGTAATTGGGTACTGTACAAACTTTCAACTTAAAGATAACACTCGTTGTAATTTTAATGCAAATTAATTCAACAATTCTAACAAACTTTGTCTTTTAAGATAGCAAACCGTGACGTCATTAATGAATTATTGCCATTAACTAATGGGCGTTCTCTGAATTTGAATATTGAACGTTATTCTTTAACTCGAAGCATCTATTTGGGTATTTGAGTATAACAAAACGAATGCATTATTATAAAAGTACTATTTTAAATAAATTATTTTTGTTGTGAGATCGAGCTTAACAGTGGGCAATTAACGGGTTAATGATTATAATTAAGTAAATTGTAAATGTTCCAGTTTTATAACAAACACGTTATGGGATTTCTCGCACCGCTTCTCCATAAGCGAATAGCTCTAGAAATATCGGATGTTTCATCATCATTAACAATTAAATCCACTACTGGGCGCGGGTTTCCTCTCAGAATGAGGAAGGTTAGCCCATAGTCCACTACGCTGGCCAAGTGCGGATTGGTAGATTTCACGCACCTTCGAGAACTTTACAAAGAACTCTTTGAAATGCAGGTTTCCTCGCTACGTTTCTGTTCACCATCAAAGCAAGTGGTAATTAATTTCTAATACGCACATAGCTTCGAAAATCATAGGTGTGTGCGGGATTTGAATTTCGGATACACAGAGTAAAAGTCTGGAATCTAGACTAGACTATCACTGCTTATCAGAAGATTGTTGATGTTAAAATTCTTCTGTAATTTTATTTGATATTAAATAGAGCAGATATTGGCTGCAACCATTTGTATGTCCCACTTTTAGGCACGGGTCCCTCTATCTGCTGAAGTCCTGAAGCATTCTCCACCACGCTGCTTCAATGTAGGTTGGTGCAGATTGCTAAAGATTAATGTCAAACCCGTATCTCTGTTCTCAAACCACCCCTAATACTTCCGACTAGGTTTAACAACTGCAATGATAACTACCCGGATCGGCAGATTAACTTACCCTCGGAAGCACGCATAAACTTTAGGCACTAGCGGGTCAACTCCAGGCCCCGATCGTGGCCAACGTTGCTTCAATTTATACATCGATTACCACGAAATTTATTAATATCTTAACTAGAAACATAGCCAAGGGTACTTCTAACCAAGACATTAATAGACCGTTAATGAATATAAGGGTCAATCTACATTGTTACGAATACACAGCAGTGAAGTAATTGTTTGTTTATCCGTAGTTAATGGACCGCGCTGGCCAAGCTCCCCGGGGATGGCTGAGCTTCAATAAATTTTGTTTCGAGCGGTTGCCGTGTCCATAAAACTATTGTAAACATCGACGGAGAATGTTATTCACGTTAAAATTGCTATGCACGATTTTTATTGGATTTTTGGCGAAATTCCCGCGAATATCTACCAGTTTGGATGGTATGAAGTTCGGGGTATGGCTGGGGTTAGAATGTGCGTAAGGGACGGCTGTGAAGGTTTGAATATTAGATGTATCCATTTGGTGCTGTGGTTACCATACCGATTTATTCAATTCCTACAAAGCAAGACATCTAAATGTTCTGGGTGTGTGTGAACTTGTCTTTGTGTGTAAACATGGCATCCACGGCACAGGGTATCCTACTGTGGGGCTATGATTATAGAAAGGGTTTTTTTTTCTTTTACATTGCAGTAGTTGGTATAGGCAAAATCGCCGACACGCTTGCCGCCCTACTTTCCCTTATCTTGCACAAAAACATTTACCTGAGAAAATTACTCCGTTGTTCTAATTTAGTATCTGCACAAATATAGCAGAGCACAAGCTCCCAAAGAACAACGTTTGTGGAGCCAAAAATAATTAAAAACGAAAATTCTTGCGCAATCCCTACACGAAATAATTTCAGTGCATAAAACTGCGAGTGCAAAATTAAATGTACTCGTGTCAAAGACGGAGATAAGTTCGTTATTATGAAATGGGTGCCGGAAGTCCGTTTTGAAATGGTGCAATTTATTTAATTACTCACGAGTGCGGAGGAAAAGATGAGAGTGAAATTTTAACATGACTACCGTCATACGAAAAAGGAAAGTTTTACATGACTACCGTCGTACGTAAAAGGAATTTTTTTCATGACTACTTGTGAATGATGACTACCGACTTTCATGTAACGCATCTACGACTTCAGATAGCATTCAGTCCTCTTTGAGAATAAATGTGGGTGGACTGCAGTGGACATATAAAGTCAGGTGGCTTGCACGCTTGCTGCTCTTCTCACATAAAAAATAATTTCTGCACTAATAATATATTTGTTGTAACGTCATATCAAGATTAAAGTACCAGTTTCATATTAGCTACTCAAGATATCGTCTGTTAGCGACAGTGTTAGTTAAACAATGACAGATGGTGCTAACGACATTGTTAGCGTGGTTGTACTAATAATAGTAAGTCTATTAAATAAAGTCTGTATATAAAAATGACAAGACGAACACGCAGAGTAACTTTTGGGGTCCCAGGTACTTACATTAATGTATCAATTTTTATTTATGTATATTTTTGTATAAATATGATTTTTTTAAAATGAGTACTACTTATAATAATAGCAAACAAGCATTCAGTGCCCTCTTTAAGCTATATTTCCGTTACATACCAAAACCATTTTTACGTTTCATACGAAAAAATTGGGTAATTTTTAAACGTTAATGCTACTTAATAATCAGACGTCATATGCAAGAATTTTGAGTATGAAAATAGATCTATTAGTGCACTTTCGAATAGTGAAACTTTTCATTCGTATTATACTTGCTGCGAAAATCACGAAATGTTTAAATCTGCTAGATATTGGATGATATTATTTAGCTTAAGGTTAGTGCAGTCAACCTGATCGTGAGTGGTCACTGCCGGGTGTTAACAACAATGAACGCCAAATAGAATTTAAGTTACATAAGATTAGCCACAAATGCGTTGCTAAGTTGGAACGCGTTGAGTAAGCCTGTCTCGCTTACCGCATTTTCGTAACAAAAAACAGCAACCCTTTAAACCGCTGTTATATTGCCGAAACAGGTGTGGTGGTGGTTTTTCTGGAGTTGAACTAATTAGGGTAGAACCCTTCGACCAAATCTATACAAATAAAGTAAAGCATGCATAATCTATCTAGTTAACCTAAGTACCAATCCGCACTTGACCAGCGTGGTGGACTAAGGCAATAACCCCACATCCTGGGAGAAGACCCGCGCCTAACAGTGGAACAGAAATGAATTGATGATGAAGTCTTCGATTAAATAGAAAACAAACAATTGGGATTGGAGAATCGTTGAAATGAATTTCTTAAAACACACTTAGTACACCCACTAAATAATAAATTCATTGAAACATTTGTTTAAAGGTTGAAAGGTGTATCCACAAACATTATTAATATAAAGCAAGTTTTCTTATTATTAAATTAATACAGATGAAATTAATATTGGTGCAAGTCCCATTAGACCGGCCTTTGGGCCAACGTTCTTTAATATTGCGACGCCATCTGGTAATGACCGGAGCATAGTTGATACAGTTCCTTTATTTGGGATATGTAAAGAAATAATAAAGGCATTTTGTTAAGGAAAACTCCGAAAGATCGTGAAAATGGCGAGTCAAATTCATACGTAATTTTTTTTGTTGTGTTCTTGTTTGAAGGCTTCACTTCTTTCAAATAGACAGAAATAAAGTCACCAATAGGGTCTAACTTTGCTCTCAAAAGTGGCAATGCAACAAACCACGACAGGGGCGTTTGCCGCAGTCAAAGTGCTAATATAGGTACTTGTATTATAAGTCACAATAAGTACCTATTTTAAATTATAACTAATATTAAAATAAAAAATACATACATCTATCATACATATTAAAAACACCTCTCTTATTTCAATCCTACTTATGTTTAGCATGTTAATTGTCCTAACATAGAATTAGAAGGAAATAAAAAATATAAGAGTTAATTTTTACAAATAAATAATTTATTCAAAGCTTCGTGCTCCTAACTCGAGTTGCGTAACTCGAATTCAATTCGAGTTATGTGAATTTCAACTCGTTAACTCGAACCGTATTTTTTCCGAGTTGGCACATGGTTAGTGCTAACTACTTAACCTTTTTTCATGTACGAACTATAGTTAGAAGATCTAGAGAAGTATCTTCACGGGATGGAGGTACCATCCCGTGAAGATACCACAAGTGTGGTTGGCATATGCTTAAACCACCACCACCACCACCAGGTTGGATATAGAGGCAGTGGTCACTTTGCATCGAGGCCTGCACACTCGTTTGCTACCCTTCAAACAAAAAAGTACCGGCGCTGACACGCCGAGCCACAAAAGGAACCATCTTTAAATGATGGACAAACAGTTCCACTTTAGTTCCATATTTATTTGGCTACAACGCAATCATTGGATATTTTCATAGAGCGAGTATAAAATAAACGACAAATATTCATTAATTCATTTATTTCCTTGTATTCTCAACTAATAATTAACAAATACAATAACTTTAAAAGGCGAAAACTTTCCATCTACTCTACTTTTAGCAATAATTCTTAAGTACAATACAAATACATACAATAAATACATCCGAATAATGTAGATATACATTTGTTTTCTTATAAATAATTTTAACACAATTCCCTTAAGACTAGTCAGGAAGTTATTTAATGTTATTTTAATTATGCTCGTTTAATAAAAATTTTACATAATTACAGTTTTTGAACGGCAAAGCGCGGGTTCTCGATAAGGTCAGGATATCACAGCTATAAAATTAATATGTACAATTAACAAACGCTCGTTAATGTTAAGGCGACTAAACACGTGACCGCTACGGTTTGCTTAAGAACGTGAAGCGTTTTTGTTAATATTGTACAAAATATAGGGCACAAGTGTCACTGAACAACAATATTTTGGTGTAAAGCTAAACTAATCTAGTGGCAAAATATTTATTTACATTTAACAGAACAACTTATTACAGTTTAAATACAGCAAAGTGATGTTTAACGAAATTAGAATTACGCTTATAAATTACAAAGGCCAGTTGCGTTTTGAAGATGCTGATAAAATACGAACAAATTATATATTGGGTTCATTCGGAAACTTTATACAATTTTCCATCAAATAGAAACTAGAACGTAAAACAAGCTCTTGTTACATTGAAATTGCAAAAGCGTATTCATAAGATACAAATATTTAATTATTATTTTAACATTGTGGCACGTAAACTTACATAACCCAAAGGCCCATCGAAATAAGTATAGCAAAGAAAAATCCTGACTATTTTATAAGTAAAAACAATAAACGAAATAAAATGAAGGTAAGATCTGTTCAAAGATGGACAGCGATGCAATACAAAATAAAATATAAATCAGTAATATTAAATATATCTTTAAAATGCAATTCATAGCATTTTAAATATCGACTTTGACGTAATTAAAGAGTTTGAGAAACATCTATTTGTAATATACAATGTGTAGACATAAACAATTGGAAGCTAATTATTTAATTTAAATAGACATCGAAATAACGAGACATATTTTAAATTTACTTGGCAAATTGATAAAGTTGTAAAGTTTGTTTGACATTGACACCGATTTCGTAAAATCTCTCAATCTTTATTTGTAGAAAATGTATTTTTACACGGCATACTAACTAGATTTATTCGAATTATCTACATATAAAATCGATATTTTGAATGAAGCCGATTATATACGTTAACGAACGCATCACTGCTAGGAAGTTTGAACGGACCTTAAGAAAAACAAATCAAGGCAAAGGATGAACTGAGGCTATCATCAACATTATCAACCCATCGCTGTCGCATTGCTAGCCACGGGTCTCTTATTAAAGTGAATAGTGTGTAGGTTATAATCCACCACGCTGGCCAAGTGCGTTAGTATACTTTACACACTTTTGAGAACTTATGCGGAAATCTAAAGAACATAGGTTGTTTCACAACGTTTTCCTTAATTTTCAAAGCAGATCATTAAATTCTAACGCTGACTTGACTGCGTAAAATCGTTGATTGGAACCCCGGACTCGCAGTGAGATTCCAATGTGGACTGAGCTACCTCCATGAAGCTAACTTGCGCTAATTCCTAGTCAGCATCGGGTTGATCATGATGTTCGCTAACGCATTACGTCGTTTGCGCCATGCGCCGGCGCCTTGCGCGTGGTACTGCAGCTGGCGGTACCATGTACGCGTTCGAGAGTTCTCTTCCGCCTGTAAGGATATAAATGAAATTGAGAAAATATAGACTTAAATATAATGCGGGTGTAGAGATTCATTAGGTGGCAGGTGGTATATAGTTCGATCGGGGAGGGACCACCGCCGCCTTCACAATCCGCCATGAAGCAATTCCTGTGTTTCGGTTGGAGAGTCCTCAGCAGTAGTAATCTATTTACATATGAACTCAGATGGGACTTCAGTTCAGTTAACATCAAGTGACCTGTACGCCCGTTTGCTACTCTTCTCATATAAAAATAAAAAGTCCATCGATAGTAACTGAGCCGCCCATAGACAACAGTACCACCCGTACCACGTACATGGTCGACCATAGATGCGGGTATGCAGGTCATCTGATGGCAAGTGGTCACTGTCGCCCATGATTCATAACTAACCCCAAATAAGATTGAAGTACCACATGAGGTCGGCTACAGATTTGTTGATTTAACTGAGGAATTGAAACGCCCCATATTAGTGTGACAACCTTACTACACCCTTCGAACAAGAACACAGCAACTTTAAAACACTCCTATAAAACAGATTAAATGTGGTACTGGCATATTTTTATAAGAAGTAACTATCTTCACTTTCCATACTTTCCTTACTATTTTCCATATTTTCATAAGTAATAACATATTTCCACAGGCGTCTGTGCAAAACCGTATTGTTATTGACAAGTCTAACCTAAAAATAACAGTCGGTAGATTTAAGTTCATCACCAACCCATTACTGTCTCACTTGTGGGAACGGGATACCCGTGCCCACAAGTGGGACAGACACGTGAGAGGATTCTCAGAATAAGTGTTAGGCTATAGTCCACCACGCTGGCCAAGTGCGGATTGGTAGACTTCAAACATCTTAGAGAACATTACAGAAAACTCAGGTATGTATGTTTCCTCGCGATGTTTTCCTTCACCGTTAAAACGAGTGACAATTAATTTCTAATACGCACATAACTTTGAAAATTGAGAGATGCGTCCGGGATTTGAATCCCATATGTCCCGCGTAAGACCAACTTATCACTAGCCCATTCATTATATGTAACTTAAATTATATTATCAAATAAATTGTTTATAACGAAACAGTATGTTGGCAAATGAGCACAATATTCAATGCCAAATTACCCCTTGCCAACTGTTGGTTAATACCCACTAAACACCCCACTCGAATAACCAGTTAAGTCTCAACTTGGCTTAACATTGCAGCAAAAATACTTAAACAGCTTATGAGCTCGACAAGTATTGCGAATAATTAGCTATAGCAACAAATGCAATTAAACGTTGCCAAACGAGATCGATATTGAATACTAAAGTAATGTAATGTAATGTAATGTAAATATACAAATGTAATGGTAGTAAAACTGATCTGACTTGACTTTTTTGTGTTATAAAACTAGCAAAGGAGCGAGCCACCTGATGTTAAGTGGTCACTCAGCCCATGGACACTCACTTCTAACCTTGAAAAGAACTGAAGTCCTATCTGAGGTCGTGCGTAGATGTGTGACTACTTCTAGTGACTAAGATGGTCGCCTCGCTTGGAAGTGTAACCAACAACCACACCTCTCCCATCGAAACACAAGAATAGCTTCACGGCGGATTGTGAGAGCTGTTCTGTTACCTACCCGGTTGAAATATGATTCTAGCACCTATCAAACGCCCCCTGTAAAAGTCTCTAAAATACAACACCGTTCCAATCAGAACATTAAAGTCCTTATTTTTATATGACAGAAATAAGTATAGCGATAATACCTCCGGAGTCAAACCCCGAAGAATTGTACCACCCGTTATTCTATTGCAGATACTCCACTATTATGATAGGTGGTAGAACTATGCGTTCGTCCGGGGAAGTACCACCGCCGCTCTCATAATCCACCGTGACGCAATTTTGTGTTTCGGTTGGAGAGGTGCGGTTGCCGGGCACACTTATAGCGAGGCGACCATCTTAGTCCTTAGTAGTGACACATCTATGTACGACCTCAGATCGAACTTCCGTTTTGTTTGAAGTTGGATGCAGGTATCCGTGGGCTGCAGTGACCAATTAACATCAGATGGCCAGCACGCTCAATTGCTGCTATTGTACTATCTTACTACTATCGGTGCCCCGCTCGTTTGCTACTCTTCAAAACTAAAATATATATATGAAATTATGACAGCAATGCACGTGAAAACATACAAATCTAATTTCGGAAAATATTTATTTTATAATTAAACCTAGCGTTAAGACATGCGGGCCACCTGATGGAAATGGTCACCGTCGCCTCTGGATATTTCACACCAGAAGACAGTGGTCACCGACGCCTCTGGACATTTCACACTAGAAACGTCGTCGATGCATCGCCGGTTTTGAAGGAGAGCTGTTTTTGCACCTTTTCAAGAACTCCATGTCATAGCACTCCGGGAATACCTCAGAAGATTTGTTCGTATTAGGTCATCCTTCAGGAAAAAGATTTGTCTTAATACGAACGTCTGCTCGATCAACTCTTAAAAAACGTAAATATATTTGCAGAAAATCTCCTCGTGATTTTCAAAAATTTACTAGTTTTGACATGAATAAGGTCAGCTCTATTTAAAAGACGATTAAAATATCCATACGCTGCAGTTGCCAATGAACATCAGGTGGAAAAACATGAAAAGTACAAAAAATAGAAGATCAAACTTCTCCATAGACGACCCGCGTGGCAAAGTGGTAACCGTACCGGTCTGACAGGGTTCCGGCTTCGATTCTGTTTACAATTAGACAATTTACATTTCTGTTCTGTGTCTGGATGTTTGTGTACTTGTCTTATGTCTCCATGGCATCCACGAGACCGGGAATCCTAGTGAACCTAGGAGTGTAGGAAGTGTTATTATCGAGAATGATAATCATTGTATTAAAACGTAAAACTATATTCAGATGCTTATTATTACAACATTCGAAAAATACAAGACGATATCTCTATGAAACACGGATTTGCATTGCAAATGCGGTTTTTTTTTATATCGTATCCGGAACATAAACTGCTTCCTTTTTGTCAAGACTTGTGGGTTCGGCTACACAGGAGAAGGCAAAAATATTGCTCGTTGCCTATAATCACATGGTTATTATAAAAATACAAGACGATATCTCTATGAAACACGGATTTGCATTGCAAATGCGGATTTTTTTTATATCGTATCCGGAACATAAACTGCTTCCTTTTTGTCAAGACTTGTGGGTTCGGCTACACAGGAGAAGG
>DWKL01005078.1:0-10156 GCA_018249415.1 Phareas burnsi
ATGAGACATGAAAAAATACTATAGAAAAAAACCACAAAGGGTAATAAAATAAATTTAAGGGATTAAATATAAAAAAGTGAATATACTACAATATAATAGTTGTATGTGCGTATATAAATATATAAAGAAAAAGTATATGTAATATAGTAATAAAATTAAATTATGAACTCTATTAATAATTTGAACTCTATTACAGAAAGTGAGCCTTACATTAAAATGGACATTTGGAGCATATTTACTTATGTCCGTAGGAAAAACATTTCAAAACCTCGCTGATTGGATCGTGAAAGAGTTGGTAATAAACCCACGGCGGTGAAGAAAAAAAGGTAGAGCAAGGGATTCAGGGGAATAGAGCTCTCGCTCATGGCATTATTCGTGATCATTTTTGTATTAAATACTTAGTAGGTGATAAAACTATAGTTCGACCGGGGAGGTGCTACCGCCGCCCTCACAGTCCGTCGTGAAGCTATTCTTGTGTTTCTGGTTGGGGTTTGGTTGTTGGATACACGTTCAAACGAAGCGACCGTCTTAGTCCTCAAGAGTAATAAAGTACGACTGTACGACGTACAACTTCAGATGTCTTCAGTCATTTTTGAGGTTAAATGTGGAATTCCATGGGCTACAGTGACCATTTAACTTGCCTTAGGTGGTCCAAACGCTCGTTTGCTACACTTTTAAGATAAAGAAATCATTTTATATTAAGTTTTGTTTTAATTACGATAGTTAAGTACCAGTTTTCAATAGTAAAACTTATCTTACGAGGAGGCGTATGTCCATAAATAAGCGACAGAATCAATTAACTATTCGATTAGTTTTCAACGGTGAACAAGTAGGCTTATTACGATATTGGAGAAATCTGACTTTCGCAGCCTACCTAGTGCTTAAGTAGTTACTTGATATTACAGAGGTCATTAGTATGGATGTGTTGCATCAAAAATATGGACCGTGTGTGTATTTGATTGCTGTAAATTTTAATTTGAGGTGTTATTGAAACCATGTATGAACTTGCGATGCAAAACTATCACATTAAATAATGATAGAAACGATCCATGATAGATAGAGACAAAGCGACGAATGATATGGTAAATAAACTTATGAATACTTAACATAATTATTTGCTGTCAAATATAATTTTGCTTCCAACTCGCACTGGAAATATCGAGAGTATTTTATTGATGGACACAGAGACAAGTACAAAAAACTAGACACAGATCCAATATGTTTCTAACCAACTCATTCATTTTCTTCACGAAATCTTGTGCAACTGTTAAGAACGCAATATAACTATTTAAATTAATATTCCTATAAAACTGCTTTAAACAGTTAATAGCCAGTATTTACAATGTGACGGTAACATTTTGTACCTGTTGCAGTTAAATCTCCAACGAAATTCATTGATTACGGTCTAGTTGCTGCTTAAAAGTTCATACCTCATCTAAAACCAATCAGTGTCTCATTTCACTCTTTCACAATTTATTTACAATATCAGTTTTTCGGCGTCTAATTATGCTGGTTTGTTAGATAAATTTTGATTCTTATGGACACTATTAAAATGAAATTTGACTGTAGATTGTAGATGCGAGTAGGGTTTATATCTAGTTGGTGATAGAGATTGTAATGGCTTGCGCATTTTGGCTTAAGGTGTGTAGCGTTGCACGGTCGTTGTAAAAAATGGGTGCGAGCTTGCTTGGCCCGCTTCCCACGTTCTTGCCGACTGTGCCTGTCGGCCCGCTTTCGTGCAAGGCCCCGAGCAGCCAGACCACATACATCACGGGGTGACATGTGGAAAATGCGGATTTATACCCATATTGTTGATTATACGTTTTTTATAAAATGTGTGAAAATGATCCCCTGTCTTTAGGACCCGGTAAATACTATGAATTAAGAGCTTTTTGTTAATCATCAACCCATTTGTTCCGTTTGATTTATATTTGACATTTGTGGATATCTAGCATTATTTATTTTATAATAATTCTTTTCATTAATTTGTAACTTTGTGCCAGTCGTTATGGTTAATTAAATAAATAAAATGAGTCTTGCGTACAAAAGTTCAACATTATTTTATCTTAAATAACTTTGTCATTACCTCGTAAAAATATTAATTATGTAAACAATAAATCTATATGATAGGTTCGTTAACCTCCATGCTCTTAGAAAACATTTAACAATAGAAATCTGCTTATCTCCGAACTAAAGTCGGTAATGAGGAAAAGCATTGTTTATTTGACACTCTTTACTTTTAACTATCCAACACGTTACCTACGTTGTTAAGTGTACAAAGCTGTTTTGAAACCTCCGTTTTCAACTTCATATATTATTCTGCGAGTGTTGTCTGTTTACAAATTATTTTTTCGATGTTTGTTTACCTTATAAGCTTTTGACGTTAGCTTACGATTTGAATCCACCTGCTTTTATCTTCTTATTTCTACATTGCTGTTAGTCATTATCAGCAATGGTTTTCAAGTTTAGAAGTGATTAAATCAAGGATACAACCTCAGGCCATCAGGTGTCCAGAACAACAAGGTCCATTTGGAAGAAAGTCTTCCGCAAGCTACACGTGAAATCGTCGCCATCGAGAAGACACCCTCTATTAGCACTTTTAATGTAATTAGCACTCACCACAAACAGAAAGGCGATAGTGAGCCTCATTTCTCTAACGAACTTTCACTGGGACCGCGCTCGGCAAGAGCATGGTGGACGCGTGCGCACGGTATCACGGCTCGCCACCGACTGTAATACTTTCGCAATGCCATTCTCAAGGACTGCACTTGGATGCAACGCAGCTGTTTAATAGCTTTATACCACCAGCCCTAAAGGAAAGGAAGAAAGTTCACCGCCACTTAAGTTTTGTCACAACTGCAGATTTCGAGAATTGAATTACGTTGAACGCAACAATTCGGGTAAACTGGCAATTTAACAATTTGTACATACGCTACACGAAAATTGCAGACTTGCAATGTTAAGTTGAGAGGCCTTAAACGAGGAACACAAAAAGGTAAAATTATGCGAAAAAACTCATAATTAAAAACCTTAATAAGTATATTTATTATTACAAGAGAAATACTTAAAAACCGCTTCGTGATATATAACCTTTTATGTACATGAGTCAGACAAATTTCAAACTGTACTTGGTGTCCCACAAGGGAGCATCGTAAGGCATATATTGTATCTGTTTTATATATTTAATTTATTATATAACGACCGGACTGAACAACTGCGATATATAACGTTATTACTTTCGCTGACATTAGCAGCACGGTTGTATTAAAGTACAATTCTAAGTTTATTAATGGGGATACAAATAAAAGCATCTCCGCTTACAATATGCTTCTATGGAACATTTAAATCTGTTGGGTTCTGTCGAATATACCCGACCAAGTCTTGTACAGTGCATGTTTGTGTTTGTCTTATATTTTATCTTTAATATATGGTAGAACTATAATTCAAACGGGAGGGAAGCCACCGTAGATCAATTCTTGTTTCGGTTGGCGAGCTATGGTTGCCGGGTACACTTACTGTGAGATGACTAGTCCACAGGTGTATCAGGCATCGTACGAACTTAGGTAGGACTTTACTCCCGTGAAAGGAGGGTGAAGCCGCAAATAACACTCATAACTGTAGATGTTAGTGACCGCAGGAGAAAGATAACTTCGCAGGAAGACCTGCTGCCCATCTCCTGGACAATCACGGTTTAATATTTTTGTGTATACTTAAAAACAGACAATTTCATTATCTAATTTGATTTCTAAATATTTTACATGTATATTTAGATACACATATGCATGAACCATATTACCTATATGGTTCATGCTTATTTCCTTATTATGGGGATACATTTTTTCGAAATATTTAACCGAGTATGTAAATCAATGACTCGGAGACTTATGCAAAAA
Organism: Phareas burnsi; assembly: GCA_018249415.1. Taxonomy (NCBI): domain Eukaryota; kingdom Metazoa; phylum Arthropoda; class Insecta; order Lepidoptera; family Hesperiidae; genus Phareas; species Phareas burnsi. The sequence continues at coordinate 3,894 of DWKL01005078.1, forward strand.
CATAGTCCAACTCATTCACTTCATTTATTATTATTTAATGTAATTTATGACTAAACCTTATTCTGTTTATCTATCTAAAATCCATAATCTCATCTAACGGAGCTCTAATGTTTAGCAGTCTATGTAATTATATAGTTTAATCTAATTAAAGTTAATTGCCGACAACTGATATTTGATCTTTACAACCGATGAGAATTACGAATTTCATTAATGGATTATCAATTAATAAAGATACCAAACAGATAAGTAACTCGAAGTTATATGAAGGAAGACATGTACATGATAAGAAGCAAATCTATTTATAAAAAACTATTAATTTGACGCAATATTAACGAAAAAATACCATTGCCGCAGAATATTGAAGTTCATGATTTGTGATAAAAATGGCATATGTTGGATCATGATCTACCGCTAGCAGACAAGATCACTGGCCATCTGTCACCTCAAATAGAATAGTGGATAACTTCCTATATAATCTGTTACCCTTTTCTTTTGAACCCATCCAACTTCTATCATATTAATTACCTATTAAAAGTCAACAAACAGGTATACAGTCTATCGATTCGATTTCGATTGGTGATAGTGGCTTCGTTTTCCCTGAGGCTAATTTGGAACGCTTTATATGATAAAGTCTGCAATGCAGCAGCAAACAATCCTACAATAATTGTAGCAGGTGAATGAAAATTTCCAGTCTTACACTGGATATTTTCTTCCATATTATCTTATTGTCTTCCGCATAACTTTGATGAACACCCATTACAACTGTTTTTGAAGGCGCTCGAGATTGTCATTCAAAATATACTTCAGTCGATCAGATGGACTCACAATATGAAGAAGACAGTGAGACTAGGACTCTAGGGATTCTTGGGTTGATGCAAATTAGGGGATACCTACGGATGCCACCATAAGTGAATCTCAAAAGGCTGATGAATGGAGCACGTAAAGCTAGAAATTATACGAGAATTTCAAATGTATGCAAAGTCAGCTAACGCATGCCGATGACAGGAGGATTCTCGCATAAAAGTACAGTGAAAAGATCGTTAAAATATTTTATTTGTTAATGCACTAGCTTTTATAAAAACATTTAACTACTCTCCCTATTGTATCTATTATTTTTTAAAGATATCCTTTTTGATATTGTCCAATTGGACTACAACAAAAAAATCCTTACACAATAAGTTTGTAGGATTTGGCTTGTAAATTAAAAAAAATCAATATTTCACGAACTAAAACAGACATATTTGTATTTACTCATATTTTCATATTATAAAACAAAATTTATAATCTCTGTACATCTACAACAATAAGCGTGGTTTCATGTAAATGTGTAGCATTTGCTAACACCACAGACAATAGCGCGCTATTATTATGCCCAAGCTGTCTAGTCACAACTGATCGTTAATCAAAATAATATCTGTTATTTCACGGTCTTAATTCGAAGCGCATCACGTTACATTACTAATTCACACGACAGAAAAATTAGGTTCCGCTTGCTAGCTAAGAAAGAGTGTGTGCGAATCAGTAGGTCAGTCGAGTAATCGCTTGCTGCCCGTCTTAGCAGCTGTCTCTTTCACTTTTATGTCATTTTCTAACGTGTAAAAGGGAGGGCTGGATGCGCGTGCGCCGCACCGTTATCCCGCGACGATATCTTGAATGAAAATGGCGTTTTCTCTCGCGCCAAAACAATGGCGCCCGACGCGAGACGACCTGCTACTTTAAAATCGAAAGGCACCGTCCTTAATTAAATTTTAATTAGTCTTGCTTAATTAGTATCGGTAGATAATGTTGTGTATAATGTTTGTACTTATCATTCAGAATATGTTGGTGTTTAGTTTAATTACTATAATGTAAACATAATAGTCTATTTTAAGATTACAAAACAGTGTTGTATTGTGATTAATGTTATAATTTACATTAAAAAATTACACAAATATTTAATACGTATATTTTTTGTATGTGGCAGAGCTGACTCAACAGGTATTAGATAATAGAAGTAACAGAATTGTTATGAATATTTATTTTATCGAAATTAGGAAACAGGAAGATGCAGCAAGGACAAGTTGAACCATAAAATTAAAATAAAATAGTCATATATATCTGGCAAATGAGACAAATTTCTTAAATAATAAGTATTTTAGAATACTTGTCTTTTTATGTTTGAAGAGTTGCAAACGAGCGTGCATGCGTCCTGATGTTAAGTTCTCACGGGAGCTCATGGAAAATCTAATTTAACTTCAAACAAAAGCGAAGTTCTATCTGAGGTACTACGTAGATGCGTCATTACTCCTGAGGACTAAGAGTGCCCGGCGACCGCACCTCTCCAACCGAAGCATATGAATCGCTTCAACATTTTAACATCCCTCAACACTTACATCATTACGCATTGACTGGGCCTAGCTAGTAAACTAGAGGTATGGAATTCGAGGCCCACTCTAGAGTTCTAATGTTTGAGTCCCAAGCATTGATTTGTTTAAACTTGTAATCGTATCTTTGTAATATTTATAGTAAGATTCCGGGGGAGATCCAGGATTAATGAGTTATGTGCGTATTAGAATTTAGTTATCAATTGCTTCAACGGTGAGTTACTCAGAGTTCTCTATAAAGTTCACGATGATGTGTGAAGTCTACCAATTCGAACTTGGCCAGCGTGATGAACTACAGCCTAAACCTATTCATTCTAAGAGGAGATCCGTGCCCGGCAGCGGGACAGTAATGGTTTGATGACGATGATGATGAATCGTATTTCGAATTTATTATTGCTTTCTAAAGCGAGAAAACAAGGAAGGAATATATTGTGATCAAATCAAAATGCATGCATGTCCAAATGTTTTGAGAGGTGAGTGAAGTTTACCAATCCGAACATGACCACATGGACCTATGGCCTTACAGCGAGACGACCATCTTAGTCTGTTGAGGTTAAATGTGGGTGTCCATGGGCTGTAGTGACTACTTAACATCAGTTGGTCTGCACGTGCATTTGCTACTCTTATCACATCCAAAAAATAGTCTTTACAAACTCGTAAGTAATATTCGATCTTCCGAGTATGGACGACGTTGCTTGAATGTGTGGGTCACCGAAGTGTCAGCTCAGCGTCTGGATACATGCTAGTAAGTATTCATATTTCCGTGGTCCGGAGTACGCTTCGATACCCATGATACCAATAGGGAATGATTTCTTAGTGTACGCACTAAGCAAACAATCATATCATTGCATTATAGTTGTTAAACTTTGCTTGGTGAGTGTAAGCCACGAACCCTACTGTGTGCTCTACGTGGAAGGGAAGGCAGTGTACACTGCATGTCTTAAGAAAATATACATCATCATACATATTGGTTGCGGATTGTTGCAAAGATTTATCCTAACTTTATAATATTTCAATAGCAAAATAGGGTTAAATGTCTGCCTTTTAAATACTTTTGTGTTCATAGGACTTATAATGTATAGAGAATATTATCTATAGAAGACATCCATGGGTCCGTGTGAAATAATTTGGACACGCAACAATCGGCCACTTTCATGAAGTAAAAAGGCTCTTCCTAATATTTAATCTGTGTTAGTTCAAAGGACCGATGAATCCATTCCATTCACACCTGAATATAACCTGCACTTTCTTTTAAAAACTTTATTTAATTTTATTAAATCCAATAACTTTCTTCGCAAACCTCTTGGCAAGTACTTAACCGATATTGGTTATCGGTGTCAAAACGAATGTAGTAAGCGTTAAGAAAGTGCAACCACTTGCAAATTACAAATACATATTAACTTGCTATAAGTTTTTCGATCATAAAATTTTAACAGAATATTTTTGGAGCTATGTCCCATGTACCCTTCGCGGTTCCACATTTCTAATGTTAGGGAAAGGTATCGCAGTTATAGCAATAATGTAGCGTTGCTGAGTGCTGGGTTCTGAAGAGTTGTAGGTTCGAATTTAACCCTCAAGGAACGCATCTGCCCGCGGTTTGACGACCCACATGGCGGCGGCAATCGTACCGGTACTGGTGGCAACCATGCTGGGCTGACACGCAAAGACTTCCGGGTTCGATGTCCGGCTATTCAGAAATCTAAATGATAAATTCAGACTTCAGTTCTGGGTCCGGGTGTTTGTGTACTTATCTTTGCATGTGTCTATGGTAGCCACGACGCAGAGAATCCTATTGTGGGTCTATGAGTGTAGAAAGCGTATTATTATTATTTATCTACGATTGCATTTCAGGGTTCGAGTTCTTTTTAGAGTTGATTACAGTTTCAAAATCCCATGGGAGTCACTGACCATTAAGGACATATTCTTTAGTTGCTTGTTATGTCTTTTACATAAAATATATTTTCTTTGTATCCAACATAATAAAAGAAAACGATTTGAGACGCATTTGAAAAATAAATATAATGTTGACTTTGTTTTTTTTTCGATATTTAAGTTACAACTATACTTACCCGTTTTTGGAAGTTGCGGCTAAGCTTTAGTTTAAATAAGTATATTTAAATTAAAATAATATAGCTAACATTTATGTAATCTGTGTTTCTATTTTTTTTAATCTGTGCAAAGTGCAACGCATACATCATGTCGTTTATCGAATTACCTCTTAAAAGGGTCGTGTCATGTCTTGCTTTAAGGATTTACTTAGCGTGTAATTATTGCTTAATATTTATTTGAATGTCAATATGTTATTGAAGTAATATGTCATTACGATAAACTTCTAAAGGTCGTGTATTTTGTACTTTGCTTACATCGATCTTTGCTCTATCGATCTTCCTGTGCGGAATAATATTGTCTCAAAAATAATGATTCTTAATAATGACATAAAACCTATCGACTGTTTATTTTTAAATGTATTTTATTAGCACAAGTATAGGGTGTTGGATAGCAATAGTTAAACCTTGTCGGAGGCCTTTTGGATGGTTTAAAAAAGTCCAAGACGGATTGGGCACTAATCCGTATGTCCATTCACCAGCATTTAAGCAGCATGAAGGAGCATTTTTTTTTTAATGTTCGAAGAGTAACAAACGAGCGTGCAAGCCGCCTGATGTTAAGTGATCACTGCAGCCCAAACAAAACTGAAGATCTTTCTGAGGCCATAGATGCGTCACTACTTCTGAGGACTAAGATGGTTGCCACGCTGTAAGTGTTACCGGCAACAACCACTCTCCAACCGAAACACAAACTGTTTCACGGCGGATTATGAGGACGGCGGTGGTGCTTCCCCGGATGAACTATAGTTCTACCATCTCTCTGGAGTTTGCTCCAGGGCTTCCCATTTGGTTGAACTTAAGTTTAGCCGCCGGTACCGCCTAATGACTTTTAATCACATGGCGCATACTATTGCATTCTAACCATGGCGCTTAGCGCCCCAGCCCAACACAACCATCCTAGGGTTACACAAACATATTTTAACGGACTTCCAAAAGAGAAAGGTTTTCAATTAGTCTGCACTTGATTTTTTTTAGTTTCAAGAGTGATAAAAGCGTGCAGACCCTATTTTGTGGAATTTGGAAACCTTTCAACGGTTTTCCTGAAATCCTGAAAAAACACAATTTCAATTATCTTTTATTTTTGTTTTAAAGAGTATCAACACATTACTGTCCCACATCTGGGCACGGGTCTCTTCCCAGGATGAAAGGGGTTAGATCATAGTCCACCACGCTGGCCAACTGCGGACTGATACATTTCCCACACTTTCGAGAACTTATAAAGAACTGTTAAATGTGTAGGTTTCCTCAATATGTTTTCCTTCACCATAAGAGCAGGATAATTAATTTCTAAGACGCACATAACTTCTAAAAGCGTGACAGCGGGATCTTACCACTATGTAATCACTGCTATATATCGTGGTTATTAGTTAGATCAGAAATAGAAAGCACCATTACCAGGCTGCTATGAAGTTGTTGAGTCAACTGGTTAATGTGAGCTACCCGCAGAGGAATATTGCAGACGGAAGCTGGTGATTTGTTTATCTATTGAAGGGGTCAATATCGCAAAACAGCTATTATTGGTTCTGGTTACCCTTTAGGTACCGAACCTTAAAAAACCTTGTTTGTTTTGACTTACGCTACGGCTAAAAGGTATCTCATATTGCAAAAGACTGATCCGACTTTGAGTTAACTATTAAGTTCCACAAATTTTATTGTCAATTGAATTGAATTTCTGTTTACCCAATTTGGTCAGCGATTTCCTCTGAGATACATCCTGTACTCCATCTAATGTTTCAATTACAATAAATACATATATAATTAAATATTTATTTTATTGAACAAAAAATATAATATA
>DWKL01005079.1:0-10156 GCA_018249415.1 Phareas burnsi
TTTCAAATACATAAAAAAACAAGTTCGAGTTCCTATCATGAAAGGCTTGTTTTAATTTAAGTAAAAAGATTTAAGTATTAACAATTTTTTATTTAAAGGAATATGTTTATGCAGACCATGTACTTTATAACCAAACAAATGTAAGATTATTTATTAACCACCAATAAATTAATTTTGTCCCACTATTGGGCACATATCTCTGAGAATAGGACAGATTTAGACTATTGTTCATCATGCTGATCCACTTTATTTTAATAAATTTACAAATGTTTGAGATCATTATGGGGAACATAACTTGGCGGTTTAATCGCAATGTTTTCCTTAATCGTTAATCAAGTGTTGATTAGTATCTAAAATCCACATAACATTAAAAATTTGCCAGGCTTCGGTCTCCATTATGAAACTCCTGAGCTATTACTGCTAAGTATTGCTTTATTTAACAATTCATATACACAGGAATCTTAAAGATAGTAATAGTTATTAAATGAAAGTACAATGAAGCACGCATAGCCCTGTGACTTGGGTAGATCTGAACTGATCAACAAAGATAAGCAACATTGGACACTCGGAAATTGGATGGGTGACCGCTAGTGGCCACATTTCATCTGCGCTTCTATGTATTGGAGAGCACATAAAGCGAAAGCTTTGACCAGGACCAACAGGTCCCTATTGCTATAATCGGATAGCAGACATTAAACATTGTCAGAGGGCTTCTGGGCTGTTTGAAAACATTTGACATGGGTTGGTCACTAAACCATATCTCCACCACCCTGCATTGGATAAGCGTGGTAGAGCATGCTTTGGGCCTTGCCCAGTTGTGGGGTGAGCTCCATGCCTAGCAGTGGGACATAACAGGGGTTGGAGCCAAATACAATAGTATAATTTTAATAATGATGTTATATTATTGTGCAATTGAATAAGCATGTGGAGAAACAGCACCTGCCTTAACTTGTATTGTAAAATAAGAAAAAGGAATGGGTCCATTAAGTGCACCTGTGAAGTTTTTGTGTTCAGTCATTAACCAACTCAGCAGATGTTTTTCAGATCATTTATTTATAGTCTGTGAATGTTTATGTATGGCTTACTTTCTGTCACCTGCACACCAAACAAGAATCATTAGGCTCTGTGCACACTTGTATAGTGAGATCTGTTTGTTCCTGTGATATATATTTGTGTCATATTGTGTAGTAATAATAACTGTCAATAATGTAACAATTATATTGTATAAATAATAGAAAATAATTTGTTTCATAGAATGTGCCATTTCTTTAATGGTTATTTGTGAAAAAAGTGATACATTTGTAGTAAAATAGTTGTAACAGTTATTAGCTTTAGATTTTTATTTCTTTTGAAAAGTATAGTTATTAAGAAATTGCAAAGAGTAAACTTAAGGAAGTACTTGTTAATAAATTAAATTAATTGTTCTTTTGCTTTTATATCAAATATATAATTAAGGTCCTACTTTAATGGTATAGTACATGTACTTCCTCACTTCAGATATTTTAAACGGTAATACCAAATTCTAAAGTAAAGTATGGTTGATGAAAAGAATAATTCACAACTTTAGTTGGGATCAATATAAACTAAAATTGCTTTGAAAAGTACATAAAGAAAAGGAATCTCATTAAATTAACTATTTCAGGATAGAAATAATAAATCTAGTACTCACCACATATTGGGATCTCCTCCATGTTTCAGTAATAATTCGGTACATTGTTTGGATTTATCTAGAGGCTCAATTCCTACTGCTAAATGCAATACTCCTATACCTTTAGAAGGTAAGATTATGTTCACGTCCAGATTATTATTCAACAGAAATCTGTTAACTGAACTGCAAACCAAGAAAAAAATTATATTCGCATTTCAAATCCACTATTTTTAAAAATAAATAATTTAGACGTAGAATTCATTCGAAACACTGAACAATTCCAAATAAATTTACCTTGTATCGCCGCATTGTATTAAATCGTAAAGTTTAAACAACTCTTTGTACGTCGTACCCATAGCTTTTGAAAATGGAAACTAAATAAAAGTTACACACACAGTTCGCGATTTGTAGGTCTTCATTTCCTGCGGGATTTCCTGTTTACGATATCACTGCTATTTTTAGATCACAACACTTACTTTATCTTAGTTCTCTTATTTAATATGGAAAACGCGCATATAATTTACGGGTAATCATAGAAAATTACTGCTCGTCACATTTTTGTTCGTTTGTTTTTCATAACTTTTCAAATTAACGTCACGGTCTCTCGCTCACGCACGGCGATCTTTTGTTTACGTTGGGTTGGTGTCGTTTCGTTTTACGCAATGCGGGTATGAAGTTTTATTTAAACAAGATTTCGGAAGTTTTCAATATATATACATCGTCAAAACTTTCGAAAAATAAAAAAAAACAACGCATTCAATTTTCAATCTTCGTTATGGACAATATGTTCAGTAGTATAAATTTTATTATGATTTTAAAATAACAACTTTATTAAATTTACGGTGAAACAACATCAAAAGAACGTTTTGCAAAGTTCGTTAACCACGCGTATAGGTATCTACAAAAGGTGCGTACTTAAATTGCATATTATTATATAATTTTATATTGTGATAGAATGAAGTAAATCATGAGTTAATAGCGTGAAACATAGGGCTTAAATAGATAAATGTACGTATGTACAATAAGAGGATCATTCAAGATTATTTAAGATCGATCATTATTGTTCAGTATTTTAGCACTATTTTGATCTGCGACATAATTGAATGAGATTAGTACGTATGAAAATATGCTTTAAAAATTAAACTGTTTAGTACAATCCTATAATTATATATACCTTATCTATATCTATAGTATTAGCAGGCACATCAGATTTTTTATATTATAAAAATATATGTAGGTACATTATGTTCTGTTTTAATGCATTTTACACCGTTTATTTCATTTTAAAATCTGTCAAATAAAATTAAACATCGAATCTGAGTATCTATGTCAGAATGCTTGCAACTTTGCAGTAGTTATAATATTGTTTTCTATTTTTATATTGCTTACTATACGTCAACATTAAAACAAAATAAAATTCATATATATTTATTTGATTTAATTACATAGATAGACTCACGTCCAGTGACTGTATTTAAATTATTTTGTACCAGCTCATGAAATGATGCAACACAATTAATTTCGTCACTGCTTGGACGTAACATAAAACTTTAATAAGCATATAATCCATGCGACGCGATTATGATTAATGCAAGCTTTTTAATTTCCTTTTTCCCTTTGTAAGTTATATGATTTCATTGGACGCTTCCTTTTGACACACTTGTTTAAAATGTTTCCGTTACAAATTAGGAATGTTTTAAAATTAGGATCGTGCAACGAGGTAACCGGATCCAAATTTAAACGTTATACGACTAGGATCTTAATGGGTCGGTTAGAATAAACGACCTACTAAAAATGTTATATTTCAGTTTCTTTTGTATTTACCTTCGTAGAGTGTACTAAATGTTTTGGCAATATCTTTAAAATGATAAAAATACTATTTTTCATATTTCTTTACTTCTTATTCATGTTTCGATATTTGAAAACTGATAGGACGGCAGTAAAGTTTTAAGATATCAAGTATACTAGAGGTGACACTATAATACAATTTAATTTTTTTTGTATCAATTACATGGCAGATCTTTACAAAATTATAGATGCACTACTCGGTACTTATTGCATAGATAATAAATATGTATGTGGGCAATAAAAATAAACTAAATGGTAATTATTTATAAAAAATCTATGGTGACGTTTCATACTGTTGTTAGCTCAGTATGGGGGCTCAAGGATACCCTAAATAACGCTCATTACTAGCCAAGTTCCTGCGATATGAGGAGAATTTCAAGTACGCATGATAACGCGGTATTGTTCTTCAAGTTAATACCACATCAAATAATTGCAAAAGCGAAAATGCATACTTACATTATGTATGAAAATAATGGATACTAAAGATATAACATTATTTATGTTTTATGTTACTCAAGTATCCACTTCCGACTTCGCTCGCGTAAACATTCAATCACGATTTCTTTTTAAAATTTTGATACAGCATAAACATTTTTCGGGTAAAAAGAAACGCCTGTAAACATCTCTGTTTGCTAGAATCGGTTAAGAAGATTACTTTTATTGCGTGTCAACTTGATGATGGTTATTACCACTCGTGAACTAGTATTCAACTAGGAAAGGCCTAACTGAGGTCAGTCATATATGCGTTGTTTCTCCTGAGGATTCATCATCAACCCATTGATTTCCAAGTGCTGGGCACGGAACTCCTCACATAATGAAAAGGATTAGGCCATAGCAACACGCTGGTACCACGCGGTACCTTTTAAAATGTTGTTGCTGATCCGATGATATTGTTGATCCTCTAAACTGTCACTAAGATAATAATTCCCTTACACTAGAGGTGCGGAGTTCGAATCCTGCACGCACTTCCAATTTTTCGAAGTAATGTGTGTATTAGAAATTAATTATCACTTGCTTTCACGGTGAAGGAAAATATCGTGAGGAAACCTGCATGCCTACGAGTTTTCTGTAAAGTTCTTGAAGGTATGTGAAATCTACCAATCCGCACTCGGCCAGCGTGGTGGACTATGGCCTAATCCTTCTCAATCTGTGAGGAGACCCGTACCCATCAGTGGGACATCAATGGTTTGATGATAAATGGTAGTATAGGCTGATTGGTTTAGATTGTGTCCAGACTTTTTTTTACAGTAGCCCATGAAAATCCACGTCTAACCTCAAACGACCGGAGCTTTATCTGAAGTCATAGGTAGATGCGTTATTATTATCGACTGGTGACTGGTGGTGGTGGTCGCCTCGTTTTTAAGTGTACCCTACAACCACCTCTCTCCAACTAAAACAAATGAATTACTTCATGTCGGATTGTGAGGGCGGTGATGATATCTCCACGGACGGACTACGTTCTACTACCTATATTATTTATTTTCTCACATTATGTTTTCCATAGAGCAGTGATAGCCTAGTGGTTAAGATTCCGGCCTCTCAAGCTAAGTGCCCGGAGTTCGAACCGCGCCCGCACCTCTAGTTTTTCGAAGTTATGTGCGTATTAGAAATTAATTATCACTTGATTTAACGGTGATGGAAAACATCGTGAGGAAACCTACACATCTGAGAGTTCTTTGCAAAGTTCTCGAAGGTGTGTAAAGTCTATCAATCCACACTTGGCCAGCGTGGTAGACTATGGCCTAATCCTTCTCATTCTGAGAGGAGACACGTGTGCAGTAATGGGACGTTAATGGGTTGTTGATGGTGATGTGCTCCATTATGAGTCTATATGGTTATTCCATCAATGACATATCATAGATAGTTAACGAAACGGTTATTCGTACAGACTTAACAATTGCAGAACATCATTTATAGTGAAGTATTTATTTATCTGTGGTTGTTCCAATGAAAAACTTATACAATACAAGCACGCACGGAAGCATGCATACACGTCGCAAGCATGCATAAATTCAATATTAACATTGTTTCGATGTGATTTAAATAATAATAATTTTATGAGCAGTGTGCTCTTAGGTTTTGGCTGCAACTCACAGTCCAGGAATGGTGGACATGTCTCTTTCGTAACTCACGCTGTTTCATTTCGGATGAATGTAGATTCGCCAAGTCTGCACAGCTGTTTTTGTAGCATAGTCATTTTTTTTATTTTTGTTGCGTGCATGCGTGCGAGCCGCACAGGTGGCGCGGACAGTGAAACACGACAGGCGTGTTTGCCGCAGTCAATGTGTTAAACTCAAATGAAACTAAAGTACTATCTGAAGTCATGTAGATGCGTCACTACTCTTGAGGACCAAGGCGGTCGCCTCGCTGTAAGCGCGTCCGGCAACCGCAATTTTCGAATCGAAATAAAAACTGCTTCACGGCGGTTATGAGGGCGGCGGTTGTATTTCTTTGAACGAACTATAGTCAAGATGTCTACCACCTGTTAAAGCAGTCCACCTAATAGAAGTGGTTATCGCCACCAATGGACATTTTTTTATTTTATTTATTTATTTAAACATTTATGTACACATAAAAGAAAAAAGAAAAAGACAAACAAAACAAAGTTAAATCAACCCCAAACAGGGAAATCATTCTTGATGTCGTGATGCGTTGCTACCCTCGAGGACCAAGCTCCAAAGCTTCGTGTAAGAATATCTCCCTTACAGCACCTTTTACCAAAACACAGCAGCGTTTAAAACTGTTGTCATAGCAACAGGAGTGGCGGTGGTGGCTCTGGTGTCGAACTATGAAGGTTTACCCACCTCTTCAAAGTTTAGCTCGTAACATCTACACAAACACTGAAACGGTTCACATGTGCTATTATCGGATAAGTAAATAAGTAAGCTTAGAAAATTACTATTATTTCGAAATCACAAACAAACACTTCAATTTGTGATTTTATTATATATATATGTTTAAATTACGCGAGTGCATAGCGCATATAATGGAATTCATGATTTATTTTGAACGATATTTTCGCTGTTTAAAAAGGAAATAACTACATGTCCACACATACTTATCGTGTTAAATAATTGTAATTTAAATCTAAAAATCTCCATCAATCCGAATTGGGGCAGTGTGGTGGAGTATGCTCCAGGCCTCGCCTAGTTTTGAAGATCCCTGTCCAACAAAATAACATAAAAAGTACTGCAGCCAAATCTAAAATCTTAAAATAATCATTTCCATGATGTCTCATAGTAACATAATGAGACCGACTTAAAAAATTGTACAGCATAATACTTAAATTCTTTTGTATTTTGTTTTAAAATACTTGAATAATTTGTTTTTGTTTTAATTTGTTTTAAAATACTTGAATATGTATAAGGTTTTGAAGTTACTTAACATTTTTTGTTTTTGAATACTCCACATTACTCCCCATTGACAAGTGTTAATTACTTAAGCCAGTCATTTTCAAAGTTTACAGAAAATTATATCTTTAGTTAGTAGTTTAACTTGTGTGTCCGAAGTACATGTATGGAAGGCGAGAGAAAAATTAATAATGGAAGAGGAGAAAAAGTAAATCTATAAATCCCGCTTTTATCCTAGGATCATCTTTTTGCCCGTATCAAATTTCTCTATATACCTCTTTTAAAAGCTATACTAAACCTAGCGACAAAGCAAATGGATTACCTGAAAGTAACGAGTCACCTACGCCCATGGACATTTGCAAAACCAGAGGAGTAGCAAATCATCTTCTTTTGTGAAAAAGAGAAATTTCATTCATAAAGAAAATTTTACAACTTGCCCATTTGCATTTTCAATATATTGATCTTAATTTATAACTTTCAGTACATAATATAGTAACAACAACCATTAACTTATAATATATTACCGTTACAAACTAGAACGGCTTTAAAAAAGGTTATTGTAAATTAAAGTCTTAAATTTTATAAGGGAAAATACTTTGGCAAACACTGACGTAACAATACGAGCCGAGATAGTCGCACGCCGGGACGCTTCGCATTCTGGAGTTATCGCCACTCAATGGTTCAACAATGAAATAAATGAAGCTCCCTCTTGTCCTCGATACATTTCTATTTGTCGTTTAGTACACAACGCCCGTCTTCAAAGCTTACAAAGTGTACATTGTGTTATAACGAATGTTATAATATTACGTGGCTTTAACTTGTACAAAATACGTTATTTAAGCGAAATACTTTTTATGGTAAGTGACAAGATAATGGGCGTTTATATTTACGCGGATATAATCAACATTAGTTCAATATTTTGTAACAACGATTCTTGTTTGAGCAGATTTTTATATTCTTTCACAAGTCGTTGATAACTTGCACGTGGTATTCGCTTGATTCACCAGTTTGATATTAAGAAATATTTCAATCTTACCATGTAAGCGAGTGTAAGTATTTTAATGCGAAAACGTATAACACATATAATGCTTGTTAGTTCTTTAGAATGTTTTCGAAGATTTTCATATTCTTACACAAATCTTTGATAACTTGTAATTGATATTCGCCGTTCGTGATATTAAGAAATATTTTAATCTTATCATAAACGTAAGCGCCTGTAAGCGTTTTAATGCAAAACCGTATAACTTTTAGAGTGCTATTCAAAATATTTAACTATTTATTTCGTTATCTAGGTTCATTAACTGGACATGTAATTGTAAACATGTTAAATATAATAATATTGATAAGTATTAAGTTCAGAGATGTTACTTCATTTTCAAGTTGAGATCGTAAAGCCGGCTGCCAATTAAGACCATATTTATATTATAAATACTCTCAGTATATTATTAATATTTTTAATAATTTTATAGTGTTGGCTTTTGCTGGTTACTTGTAATGTAAAGTTATATACAGAGTTTGGAGAATTGGGGCATTATAAAGTCAAATATTTTAAAAGGTATTGTCAATATATCAATCGATTGTTTTGTTTTAGAATATCAATACGATAATTTTAATTATGTCTATTACTATTAGTGATCATCTACATAATTATGTTGTTTTTTTAATTAATTAGTAGGCATAATCTTTTGTATAATCTTAATTTATCGATGTAGAACTGTAACGAATGTAAGTACCTTTTATCATTTTTTTTTATGTTTGTAAAGTAGCAAACGAGCATGCAGGCCTGATGTTAAGTGGTCACCGCAGCCCATGGACACCCACATCCAATCCGAAGTTCCGTTTGGGGTTGTTTATGAATACGTCACTACCCCTGAGGACTATGATGGTCGCCTCACTATATGTGTGCCTGGCAACCGCACCTCTCCAACCGAAACACAACAATTACTTCACGGCGGATTATGAGGGCGGCGGGGGTACTTCCCCAGGCGAACGATTGTTCTACCACCTGTTTTATAGTGTAGAAACAGCGGACGAATATGTCATACGAGACGATGATATTGTCGCCCAGGTACAACTGTGGCTGAAATTCTCTTTACGTACCGCTGGGTCTCCCTCTATAACTAGAAGAGGCCCGGAGGTCTCCACTATGCTGCTCATTGGAGTCTCATTGGTGGATTGGTGATCAGGGTCAGTCAACCCGTGTAGGATCTTTTCAATCCGTTCAAGACCTGCAACAAGGTTTAACGACTGTTATCCAATGACAGCAACCAGGCCCGACAGCTTAACGTGCCCTTTGAAGCACAGATGCTTACACTAAACGAGCTGCATAGACAACTGTATGTATTGGATTGTACTGACGTCCTAATATAGGTCCGCCACAGATGTGTTGTTATTATTTAAGAACTAAGTAAAATTAATCCATTTGCTACACGCTTTAAACTAGAACACAGCGTTTAACACCGCTGTTACAAGGTAGAAGTAGGCGTGGTGGTGGTGTCTCTGCATCAGAACTGCGAAGAGCTCTACCACTCAGCGGAAGCTCGTTGATATGGAAATATCACAACCTCAGTAAATTACTTGAAACTTCCCCTTAGAAAAAATCTGGTCACATCATTGTTTTATGGTCATCGAGTTAATTAATTTTTCGTAGATGCAGATATTATGGTTGGTAACACTGCAGTTGGCGTCAACTCTCGCGCTGGACAATGGACTGGTGCTTACTCCCCCAATGGGCTGGCTGTCGTGGCAACGGTTTAGGTGCATCACTGACTGCAAAAAGTACCCTAACGAATGTATCAGGTAATCCATGAAACTACTTTAAATTTATTAATTGACTTCCAAAGACTAATTATTAATTCACACACACACATGCATACTTATATATATTGTTCATTACTTTTCTTGTATGCTGTGCCGGTCCTGGTTTCGAACCTTTTAAATATATAGGCATCTAATTTTTACTCAACTAGGGTGAAGTAAAAATATTTTGTCCGGTATGTGTTCATCTACTCTTTCATAACTTCTAAACTAATTATCGTAATTTCACAAACTATGACCTTATGATCGCTCACTCCTGTTAGAATATATTATTTTGTTAGGGTAGGTGGCAATCACTACGGATATCTTTTTTTACACCAGTATGAATATGTATTAAATACATTAAAATATATTTATTTAGTTAATAGATGATAGATGTTGAATAGTTTGTGTATAACAATTTCAAATGAATATTTTCTTGATTCATACTTTTTATTTTGTTTTTTTTCGGTGTTAATTTTTAAATTACTTTTACCAAGCTAATGGTTTATAT
>DWKL01005080.1:0-10155 GCA_018249415.1 Phareas burnsi
TATTTCGGCTGGAGAGGTGCGGTTGCTGGGCACACTTACAGCGAGGCGACCATCTTAGTCCCCAGAAGTAGTGACGCATCTATGTACAACCTCAGAAAGAACTTAAGTCCTGTTTAAGGTTAAATGTGGATGTCCATGGGCTTCAGTGACGACCTAACATTAGGTGGCCAGCACGCGTGCCAGTTTGATACACACACAAAAAAAATACATACAATTTGATACTCACAAAAACAAATTGAGTTGAAGTAAGAGAACTGGCCAAGTGCGAGTCGGATTCGCGCAAATAGGTTTCCGTACAGACAAATTATTCTTTTATAATGTGACTGTATATCTATTATTGTACGTTTTCGGATTTTTCCCTTTACTTATACTTAACTTACTTCAGGACTTATTACTTACTTCAGGACTTTAATTTCAGGATTCTGGGTCCATCCGTCAGGGTCCTATAGGTTTTGATTTCCTTACGAGTATAAAAATATGGAGCAAAAACGAGCGTTTTTTTTATTTCTTTGACTTAGAAGATTTTTTCACAGCTCCAAGTGATTGCAGACATAAATATTTGATATTAATTTCAACTTGACACCTCAACATCTTCCTGAGAAGGATCTTGATAGACAGACGAAGTGAACCGGATTCCTTTTTTCTTTTTTTTGTATTGAACCCTAAAACTGTTATTGATAAAGTTTCATATAAAAGCCTTGTCACTCTGTCCCTCAATAGAAGTTAAATATAAGTATTTTATGAGATAAAAAGCCTATCGTCCATTTATACGAAGAAAATATCTTCCGTGGTCATAAAAGGTGAAACTTGAGTGAATTATTTTTCCCGAGAGAGAGATAAACATCAAATCCCGGTAAGGGCGATAATGTAAGTTTAAATTAAATGTTCCTTATCCTTGTTAAACGCCATTTCAAATGACGAGTTCTTTTTTCGTTATAGAAATAAGCAAATATATATTTAGCACTTTCCGCGTGATTTTAAAATTTAATATATTTTTATAGACAATTATTAGACATCTTTAAATAATGCTTCAATGTAAGCGTGGGAGCCTAGTGGTCAAGGTCCACGCCAAGTGTCCGAGGTTCAAATCCGGCACGCTCCTCTGATTTTTTGAAGCTATCTGCGTATTAGAAACGATATATAACTTGCTTTAAAGGTAAAGGCAAACATCGCGAGGAAACCTACACATCTGAGAGTTCTTTGAAAAGAGCTCGAAGACGTGTGAAGATTACCAATCCGCGCTAATCCAGCATGGTGGATTATGGCTTAACCTTCTCTTTCTGAGAGGAGTTCCACGCGCAGCTGTGGGACATTAACAGATTGATGATAAACTCTCCTTGCTAATAAAGTTCAGAGTTCGATTTTATGCAAATCAAATTAATCTGAGTGTTTGTACACACTTCACTTTGTTTGTGTATACCTATAACCTGAGTAAATTAGAGTATAATTTAAGTAAAACATCTACGTATTATTTTTAAATAATTTACTTACAACGATACCAATGCCATAAAAATATTATTTTTTTATTTTTTTCTATCTGCCTTTTTAGGCTTATTTTTATCTATCTATTTAAGCCTACTAGATTGAGTACACAACGAAATTAAAATCATTACGCCCTTACTGGCTGTCTGGTTGAGCTGGCTAGTTAAGCCAGCTCTAACTCACGTAACGTTTAAACAAATTGAAATGTATGTACCCAAAAAGACTGGACATACATTTAAATCACCATGTATATAATACATTTATTTAATTAGTAACAAATAAAAAGTAAAAATAATTTGGTAGAATTGAATACAGAAGGAAAATATGAGTGTAACCGTCTTTGCCGGTTAGGCATGGGGTGTTATTTAATAAATTATTTCAATTGAAATTCACTCACAATTCAATTACTTTTCGAATACCCACTACCACTTAAAAACCTCAAGACATGTTTTGCGGTGGTCAAGTACACAAACAAGGCGACCGTCGCTGTCCTCAGATGTGACGCATCCTCTGAAAGGCTTCAGTCCTGTTAAGGATTAGATATGGGTGTCTGTGGGCTGCAGTGATCACTTAACATCAGATAACCTTTGCTACTCTTCGAACATAAAAAAACTTCCATTAATTACAAACCATACATTTTCACTTACAATAATATTTCTTAAGATTTCCCTATTGCTCTATAATTACTCATTAATTGTAAGCCGGTTAATCTATAACGTGTAATTAACTCATAATGCGTGGGCGGGGTTAGTTAATGTGTTTAATTACAATTTAACGTTAAGTCCACCTTATTGGTTAACTTGTGTAGGCGGTGAACCATAGTACGTTTATCGTGGTTTTTATGCCTTTGCGTGTGTAAGGTGTGGTCTATCAACATCAAGTGAGAATTACGTCATCCCGGCAATATGGCGGTTGCCTAGCCAGGAAATTTATTCTAGATATAAGAGATAACAATCTACACGTTTCGACTTTCAAGCCAATGGTGAAAAAAGTAAAAAAGGTTATATTTGATGATTAATTTTTTTTATGTTGTTTTGTTTTATGAGAATTATGTTCAATATTCACAAGTATGAAATCATCAACCATCATTGTCTTAGTTTTAGTCAAGAGTATTTCTTAGAAATAAGAAGTTTTAACCTATTGTTATTCCAGTATAAGAAAGAGAGAGAATTCGTTATAAGAAAGAGAAAAAGTTCGTTTTTTTTTAAGTTTCATACCCAAATTTTCATGACAAAGATAGAACCGTTTACAATTACGTTCCGTCTGTCTGTCTATTCGCATGTCAACCATTTTAGGTGACTTTTAGCAAAGTGTAGATAATATTTGGAACATGACTGTTAATGCCAACATAACCCTTCACTACACTTACATCGAGGCGACCATCTTAGTCCTCAGGAGTAGTGACGCATCTATGTACGACCCCAGGCAGAACTTTAATTGTTTGAGGTTAAATATGGGTGTCCGTGGGCTGCGGTGACCACTTAACATCACGTGGCCTGCTCACTCGTTCGCTCTGTCAGTCAAATATACCTCATATAAAGTGCCGCTACCGATGTTATTGTTTCGTTATTTGACCCGTTTATGGAACAAATTGATTTGCAGTTTAAGCCAACCGATATATAACTATCCTCACGTTTCTCCCTTCCACTTCCAATCCAGAACATAGCTGCATTCAACACTGCTGTGATAGGGCAGAAATGAATTAGGTTTATTGGTAAAGGAAATTATCGTGATAAACGTCACTGAGACTTCTCTACGATATTCTTAAGGGTATGTAAGCGACTACTCGCAAACAACTGGCAGTAAGCTTAATCTCTGTCGGGGACAATAAAGTGGTAAAGCAGTCTATATCTTTCCTCGTCCATGGCTAGATGTGATGCGGGAATCAACAGAAAGCATCAGATTTCGGTTTCACAGTCGAATGAATGTTCCTTGCGAATAGTTCAGTTCAGAAAATTGTACATTATTGAATTATTTCCACTTTATGCTTGGATTGTCAAAACTTGGGTGCGATTACATAAAATCTTTCCTTAGTATATTGTGTAGTGTGTTCTGCGATGTATTGATCAATTGCAAAAACAAAAACACGTAAAACAGTCTCCAGTTTTTAATTACCTTGTTTGAAACTTTTTTGCTTGTTCGAATTGTATAGTTGCTGTTAGCTCTAGCAGTTTTACTAAGCTCGATGAGGACCCTGGATAGAGCTTAGTCGAGACAATAGACTTTATTTCTGAAGAGAGAAATGATTCCTGACCACTGCTATATCCTAGGTTCATACCCATCCGCCGCTTGTAATGAGGAATCGTGACTGATCTAAGGCCACCTTCTGTTAGGTACGGACCTAGCTAAGTCGCTGTGCTGGAGAATGAGAGAAGAACGACTGATCTCTCAGGGATACCAAATTCTACCCTACTAAATCCTGCAACCACTGGTTTTCGAAGCTACATACCTGTAGCACATACCCATTTAAGACTTTTATATAAAGTTCTTGAAAGTATATGAAGTCTATCATTCTACACTTGGCCAGCGTGGTTAACTATGGCCTGACCCGTCCCATTCTGAAAGGAGACCTACGCCCAGCAGTGAGACAGTAATGGCTTAATCAAATTCTTCAAGCCAAACAAAGCCTAAAGGCGATTCCACATGCGTTGTTACTTCTGAAAGAACCTTCTAGGTTGTAAGGCTCACCACATTCTTCAAACCATAACACTTCAACCACACCTTCGTAAGAGATTCGAATACTCTGTGTAGAACTATTTTATTTTCGAAGTTTTAAATCAAATAGCACATGAGTAGCTTATGTATATCAACATCAACCCATTAATTGCCCACTGCTGACCACGGCTCTCAGAATGAAAAGTATTATGCCAAATTCCGCGACGCTTGGCTTAGTTCGGATTGGTAAACTTCACACCTTCGAGAACTTCACAAAGAACTCTCAGATATGTAAGTTTTCTCACGATGTTTTCTTCACCGCGATAATAAATTTCTAACAAGCACATAACATCGAAAAATAAGAGGTGCGTCCGTGCTGCGCAACCCGGGCTATCAGCGCCAGGCGACCATCTTAGTCCTCAGGAGTAGTGACGCATCTACATATGACTTCAGATAGAGTTCAGATAACCTCAGCTTTGTTCGAAGTTAGATGAAAGTACTGCTGCTTTGAACTAGCTTTCCCGCCACACTTCGCTTGCGTTGCATGTATGGGTTCTGTGACCACTGAGCACCAGGTGGACCGGACGCTCGTTTGCTACTCCTCAATATAAAAAACAAATCGAATACGTACATAACTTCGCAAAATCAAACCTAGAACGGATGCTGGACTACCACCGTGAGAGGCCAGAACATTATCTATGCATATATAATAAATAAACAATGTTATGTAAATACAATAGGTATGTACAAAACAGAGTTAAGCTCCCAAAATAAATGACCATACATTGAAACTGACTACCCATGAACACAAAAACTGAGGGCACGAATACCTCTTACCCCAATCGCCTCTTGTTCCATAAATAAGTACATAGAGATGTATTAGACGGCTCCGATTAGGACCGGCGTCCCCTAAAAATAACGTAAAAAATTAGGGGCTCCACCCTCACCGTTTTTTCTCTACGAATCGTCACCCCACATCTAAATTGTACGGGTCTCGTTTGGGTTATTGGTACATAATAGATATTGATTGGTATTTGGGCTGCCTGCCTGCTGTAAATAATGTACGCGTGTAGAGTTTTTTGTTTGCCTTTGGACCTACAATACTGTGACACGCTTGGATAATCATAGGATATAATGTATTCATCTGCTTTGAACTAGCTTTTCCGCCTCGCTTCGCTTGCGCTGCGTGGGTTGTGAATAATTACTCCAGATTTGACTAATAGTGTACAAGCAGCTAACGAACCACAAAACCCTTGTTGTGGGCACTGCCGCCCATGGACAGTCGAAACCCCACATAAGTTGTCCAACTTGAGGTTGGCGACTTATGCATCGGTACCCCTAAGAATGTTTCCATTATCACACCCTTCAAACCAAACACTGTAACTTATAACACTGGTTTTGTAAGAGGATGCTGAGAACTAAATATTTGGCGGTAAAAAGTAGTCGTACGCTTTGGAAAAAATTTGTCTTTGTGTAAAAGTTTCGTCAAAGTCGGTTTAGTAATTTATTAGATCTAATGGAAAATACTATGACATAAGCTTTTTTATAACGTTCTTATTTTAGTGGTGACCTGTGGTGGTGGTGACCTGCAAATAATGAGTTTAAAATAGTCACTAATATTTTATTTATTAGACGATCCGCGTGGAGCAGTAATCACACCGGTCTGATATGCTGTTCCGGCTTTGATTCCCGGCCAAGCAAATTTAAACTGGGTTTGGTCTGGCAGCGACATGGCACACATGGCACATAGAAAGTGTTATTATTTGTTTCAATAAAGAATATACAAGATACCGATAAAATGAAAATATTTTTTTAAAGATAAGTTTTCGAAAGGGTTTTTAAAAAAAATACGTCTTAAAAAAATTGACTTTTGTATATTATGTGGCCATTCCAATTGTAAGAAAATTATGAATTGCCTTAAGGAAATATTTTTTTTGTGTAAATGAAATACACAATTAATTAAGTCCTTACTTTTTACTTTCTTTACCGGGATAGTTAGAACAAGACAAGACGATATTATCAATTGTATAGATGGTAGAACCATCCGTGATTAGGTTCGTCCGAGGCAATACTGTCTTCGTCCTCATAATCCCCCGTGTAGCAAGTTTTGTGTTTCGGTTGGAGAAGTGCGATTCCCAGGCACGCTATAGCGAAACGACCATCTTAGTCCCCAAAAGTAGTGACGCATCTGCGTACGACTTCTGCGTAGTAGTACGACGACTGCGTAGAACTTCAGTTCTGTTCGAGGTTAGATGTGGGTGTACATGGGCTGCAGTGACCACGTAACATCATAACATCAGGTGACCTACACACTCCTTTGCTACTCGGTAAATATAAAAAAAAACCGTACTACCTACATTTTAAAACTTTTAGTTGAACTTTTATTTTCTCTAACACAAACAAAACAATATTACAAACTCTACCACAAACATGATTATCCACATCATCATTATTATTATCATCAATTTACTGACCCACTACTGGCCATACCATGAACCATGAGAATATACACTTCTATCACGATGGCCAAGTGTGGATTTGTAGATTCTACATACATTTTAAAACAGGAAAACTCTCCGACGAAGATAAGACTTCCAGAAAATAAAATAGAAAATAAAAATTATCAAAAATAATCATAATTATTTATATGTGACAAAGTCTGGTTTTAGCAGCAATACCCAACTTTGAAAGAGATCCTAAAACAAGATTTTTTGTTACTTTATATAACTGTAAAGTATAAACATAGAGCTCTTGAGAAAGTTGAGAAGTCAAAGTTGTTGCAAACTCTATTAAAATCAGTACAAAGTTTGTGTAAGTGTGAAACCGTATAAAGATTTCTAACTTCAATATCGTTTATTTTTCGCGATTTGATACCTTTTTTCGCAGTTTGGAAGATGTGGTAAGGTGTTTTTTTTTGAGTTTAAAAGATGTAGTGAGGCAGAGAAGGGTAGTAAAACATATAATGCCCTTCAGTTTTTTATTCAGAGAGGGTTAAAAATGTCCATAAACTATAGTGACCACTTAACATCAAGTGAATTGTAATTAGTGCTATTTAGTTTGCACAAAGGCGGTTTTATAACGAATTTAATAGGTAATAGACATCGTTTGTCCAGTGAGAAACCACCCTCATAATCCACTGTGAAACAATTCTTTTATTTCTGTTGGGTAGGTGTGATTGTCGGGTACACTTGGTCCAAGTGGTCACTGCGGCCCATGGACACCCTCATCGAACTTCAAATAAAACTGAAGTTCTATCTAAGGTTGTATATAGATGCGTTACTACTCCTGAGGACTAACATGTTCGTCTCGCTGTAAGTGTACCTAACAACCGCGCCTCTCCGACCGAAACACAATAACTGCTTCACGGTGGATTATGAAGGCGGTGGTGGCACTTCCCCGGACAAACTATAGTTCTACCACCTTCTAAATTACGATATTACATAAAAATGTTATGAGCTTACGAATTCATCATTTTGAAATCACCAACAAGTAATTATTACGCCTAACGTACGTTCAGGAGAGCCTATGTAAGCGAACGAATCTAGAACATAAAGCTAGAACAAATTAAACGTGAAACCTGCAGTCTGAAACATAGGAATCGTTGAACAGTAATACATTAATCCCGTCGTAATCATAAAAATCACTGGCAACGTTCGCTGCGGAAAAAAATTATCGCCGCATTTTCCCATCGCGCAAAATCGACAAGCGGGGGTGAGTTTCAAAGATGGCTGCCGGGCCTCTTAGCACCCCATTTTTGTGTTCTTGCCTCCCCCACCCTGTTTATGCATTTGGCTCTGTCGCCCCTTGCTGCACCGGTTTTTGTTTTAGCCCCCGACGGAATAAAAAAATGATTCCGACTTCAGAGTTGAATGAGCGTACCTTTAATTGGCGAGCTCTCGAGCCGGGGATTCTTAAGGATTTCGAAGGGTTTTTGTTTACACATCCAGCATGCAATGGAAAGTTGGTTGGACGTTAATTAATTAGGCATTGATTTTTCTTAACAAGCTCCGGTAGGGCGGTCGGGTTGTGGTCTATCGGGATGCGGTTTTTTTATCGTGCTTAGAAATCGTTGGCGCATTTGCTTATTATAAGTTTGTGTTTAATTTCACCGGTATATAGCATGGTGTGTATAGCAATGATAATCCAGTGCTAAGATTCCGACCTTTCATGCAAGGTCTGAGGTTCTAATCCCGCACGCATCCGTGATTATTCAAAGTTATGTGCGTGTTTGAAATTAGTTGTCCCTTGCTTTTAAACATCGTGATGAAACCTACACATCTGAGAGTTCTGTATACATTTCTGGAAGATGTGTGAAGTCTAACAATTGCGTTTGGCCAGCGTGATCGACTATGGCCTAACCCTCGTTCTGAGAGGAGACCAGTGAGACATTATTGGGTTGATGATGATGATAATGACGGTGGTGGTTTTCTTAAAGACAGAAGAACACTACATGGTTCAACTTCGGGGACACCGTCACCACTTCTATTTCTGTATTAGAACGTTAATGTTAACACTGGTATGTTCTGATTTGAAGGGTGTGTTAAGATGTGACAAGGGAGATACAGTTACACGAGGCGGTCTAATTCAGTTTTCGAGGGTAGCAACGCATCTGTGGCCAAACTCAGATTCAGAAGGGCTTCAATCTTATTTTGCATTGATTACAGAAGTCCATGGACGACAGTGGCCACTCACCATCGGGTGGACTGCGTGCCCGTATGGTACTTCTATGCTGTAAAATAGTTATCTCTCAGAAATTAAACAATTTCCGTTTATTACGTTCCGTTCTAAAGTTGTTTTTTTTTTTTTAATCTTAACCTAGCGATAAGGCAAACGGGCCACCTGATGGAAAGTGATCACCGTCACCTATGGACATTTGCAACACCAGAGGAGTCGCCAATGCATCGCCGGCTTTGAAGTAGAGCTCTTTTTGCACCTGTTTTGAAGAGCCCTACCGGGGAAGTACCACCGCCGCCCTCATAATCCCCAGTGAATCAGTTTGTGTTTCGGTTGGAGAGGTGCGGTTGCCGGGGACACTTACAGCGAGGCGACCATCTTAGCCCTCAGGAGTAGTGACGCGTCTACGTACGATATCAGACAGAACTTCAAATTTGTTTGAGATTAAATGTAGGTGTCCATGAACTGCAGTGACCACTTAACATCAGGTGGCCTGCACGATCGGTTGCTACTCGTCGAGCATAAAAAAAAACAGTAGCAAATTTGGTATCCCTACAACTGGATCGATATATATGCAATTAAAAACCGCATATCGTGAGTGCCCGTTACGTAATTAAAAAAAAATCTATTTGTTATTATATGGAGTCTATATAAAGTAATTAAATCGTCAACATTGACATCACACTATTCCTGTCAAACTCCCGAAAATGTTCAGGATGGAAGTTTTAACTCATAGTCCACTATCCTGTCCACGTGCGCTGGTAGACTACACACACCTTTGAGAACTTTACGAAGAATGTCCTCTTAGATGATGATCAGTTTCCTCACTTTTTTATCATTGTTAAAATAAATGATAATTAATTTGTTACATATACAATAACACGAACATAATTTTTAAAAATAGAAGCGCTAGCCTGGTCTTCCGATTCCCTACGAACCTTGAACCCTGAACCCCTACAATGGAAAGCCGATATTTATACCATTAGGTTATCAGTTGTTATCGGTCTTGTTGTCTTTTTTATGTAATGGAAGTAATAAATAGGCATGCTGACCACTTGATGTTAAGTGGTCATACTGCCCATGGACATCTGAAACCGATTTCACATAGAACAGAATCACCTGAAGTCGATCACACATACGTTGCCACTCCCGAGAACTGAAGTAGAATGGCTCGAAAATATAAATCTGTCTTAACACACTTTTCAAACCACAACACAGTAGTAGTAGAATTAATTTAAAGGTAGTAAATAGTGGATTTGATAGGGGGTAGAACTATAGATCGTCCGGGGAAGTACACCGCCGTCCTCATAATCCGCCGTGAACCAATTTTTGAGTTTCCATTGG
>DWKL01005081.1:0-10155 GCA_018249415.1 Phareas burnsi
ATTCAATAATTTAGTATTTATTTAATTCAACAAGTTAAATAGGTAATTAACCTATGTATTATTAATAACATTAATCTAATTAATAAATGATCCTGCTGTATAATAATGATTTGAAGATAACTGAAGCAGGTACGTACGTGGTACAAATATAGTACGATCGGGGAAGTACCGTCGTCGCCCTCGTATTTCGCCGTGAAGCAACTCTTGCGTATCAGTTGGAGAGGTGCGGTTGTTGGGCCCACTTAGCAAGATCTTAGTCCTCAGGAGTAACGCATTTGCGTACGGCCTCAAATAAATACGACTTTAGTCTTATTTGAGATTAGATGTGGGTACCCATGGGCTGCAGTGACCACTCGATATCAGGTGGCCTGCAAATTCGTTTGCTGCTCTTCGGTCATAAAGAAAATATTCAAATATAGACATCTGCCGCATTGGAATCGAACTGTATTTGAAGGTCAATCGATTGAACTATTCTGGTTATCTCCATTAGTTTTCGCTTTCTGGTCGTTCTCTATATATTTATACGGCAGCCGAATCGGATATAAAAAAAAAAAATAATCCTTGACATACATTGAAAGTTATCACAAATAACATACCTATTTATTTTTAACAACATAACTATGAAGTTAAAAAAGAAAAGTAGAAAAAGAACTCGGCAACGTTGCCAACGATAAAAATTATAAACATCGAGACAATGAATGTTATCAGCGACAATTGAGGCAAGCGTGTTAATGCACCTCATTTCAATGATACGCGTAATCAATTTAAATATTTTTATCTTTAATATAATTTATTTCATAACGACTTCATTTTTAACGATATGAAGAAATGTCTACAGTCACTGGATTTGTACCACTTTAGGTAATCGGGAAGTTAAAAATAATACCTAGTTTGCATGTAGTTCTGCGGGTATTTACAATGTACTCCGCATTAGGTTTATTTATATTGAGTGCTTCATAATTCATGTAACATGCTAATCGGACCTATCTGAGTTATAAATAGCGGACTAGTGGCGATGACTAGGTACTAGTTAGACACGATGAAGGTGACAAAGATAATCTATACATACATATACAGACAAATAAAATTGTTTGTCTGTTTGTTATTTTAAATAACTGACGTTTCCTAAGATTGCGAAACCAAAACATATGTAAATACTCTGTTATAGGTATTTTTTATCTGTTTGTCTGCTAATTTCGGGAAAAGCTGAACCGTTTTGTTTTAAACTTGCTCAAAACTTTTATCCAGAAAACAGTGCAGTGGATAATATTTTATCAGTTTTATTGTTTTATGCGACCGCATTCTAGGCTAATGGTAGAATGATTCTGGTCTCTCAAGTTGGAATCCAGGGTTCGAATCCTTGACCAAGGGAAGTTAATGCTTGTGTAACAAGGAAATGTTTGTTTGTAATCTTCTCGTGTTAAAATTCCGTATGCCCTCTTTCCTTACGATGTCTTCCTTCACCGTGAAAGAAAGTGATAAATAAATAAAATAACAAACAAACGCTATCTACACTCATAGCCCCATTCTAGGATTCCCTGTGTCGTGGACACCATGAACACATGCAAGACGAGTACAGAAACACCCAGATCCAGAAGATATAATCCATCATTTAGACGTCGGAACCCGGAGCTCACTGTATGTCTAACCGAGTCGAATAGAAAAAAATTAGAAAATATATTTTTATTTTCTTACATTAATAATATAATTAACAATTTTTTATGTCGTCATTTTATTTATTTATATATATATATAAATAATTGTTTCATTGGTATTCGCTTCGGTATGTATAAAGGCAAGTGATAAATAGCTTTTAATACGACTTTGGAGAATCCGCGTGAGAAACCCAAATTCATGCAATTGGGCTATCGCCGCCCGTATCTACTTCTTCATTACCGATTCGTATAGATAACTAATAATACAGTTGATTATCTCTGCGTAACTGCACCTTTCGAATGTAATCTTACACGTGTAAAACTTCTTTGTGAACACCGATACAGCGATAGAGATCTTTGTGGATATCTATCGATTAACATGTTATTGGGTTATTGGGTCATCGAAAAAGTATCGAATTCTTTGGTTTCCGTGACGTCCTGTCACTTAGTATATTGCTTAATTGGAACACACACGTACGTACATACGTTCTAAGTACGTACGTTCGTTCTAGGTACCTACGTTCGTTTTAAGTACGTACGTTCGTTCTAAGTACGTACGTTCGTTCTAAGTACTTACATTCATTCTAAGTACGTACGTTCGTTCTAAGTACGTTAGACTTCATAGTCCTTTGGAAACGTTTGAACGTTGAAACGTTGAGAACTCTAAGGTATAAAGCTAGCATTTTTTATAGTATAGAAATAACAAACCAGTTTGCAGTCCATCTAATGGTGAGTGATCACCGTGGTCTACTCGGTCAACTGTAGATGGGTTGTTACCTCTGAGAGCAAAGTTAAAACGCCCCGTGTAAATATCGCTCTCTAACTCACTTCACCTTTTTACACACTCATGTAGCACTATATTATAACATTAAACTTATTACACGAATTTACAAAGCCTCTCCGTATTTCTCTACATTTCTAAAGTACCATTTCTAAAGTACTACTACCTAATGCTGAAATGAAAGTTAAAAAATGCTAATAAAAACATTTTGATATGACGCTCGCTCGAGGTTATAGTATTCTTCGAAACCAATTAACGTCCCATCGAGCAGAGCAGTGGGAAAAAGAAAAGGCTCAATTCTACATACGGGTTCACTTTATGCATATTGAATTAACTTTCGTCCGGGAAAATTCCGTTCACACTTTCCTATTTGAGAACGGTCAATTTATTTTAGCTGAGAAGCAATTAACTCTTGCTGGTAACGTTAGGCGGAATGAATGAGTTCTCTAAATTCATTATGACGTTGGAATTTGGTTAAACTGGTGAACGATGACAGGGCTTGAAAAATATTTAAAGTGCCCATCCAACCCAACGTGGGTTAATGTTGCTACGTAATACCTTGATAAAAATGTTGTGAATTTCTGAGTGCTATTGATAAAGATCGACTACTAGGAATGCTCAATAGTACTTCAATCTAGATAAAGTGGCGCTATTCACTGTAGAGATTATTATTTAGTCGTTAGTTGGCTTCACCTGCATGAATGTAATATATTTTTGTATTTATTTCAAACGTGGTATTTGTTACTTATCGTAACTCGAGTACGTACGTACGGAGTCACTATATCCAGTAGGGTTGCCAATTTTTTCGAGCTGATTTTATTATTTTCCAGGATAACTTTTATAGTTTATTTTGGATATATGTACCTGGATATAGAGCACTTAAAAAATATTATTTTAGGCGCATTAGGATACACGCTTCAAAAATATATCGAAAGGAGCATACATTTTAAAACGTTAGGCATTAGTTTGGTTTTAGTTTTGTTGCAAAAAAAAGATAAATCCTGGGAGAAACATAATATTTTCGTCGATTATGTTTTACTCCCACAGTGTAGTACGCGGATCCAAAATAGAATACAATACGGTTAGCAATTCTAACTCCTATACCTATTTCTATCTAGCTGGAGTAATGCATTGTTGTATTCTCGTTTGAAGAATAAATGGTAGAACAATCGTTCGTCTGGGGAAGTACCACCGCCGCCCTCATAATCCGTCGTAAAACAGTTGTGTTTCGGTTGGAGAGGTGCGGTCGCCAGGCACACATAGCGAGGCGACCATCATAGTCCTCACGAGTAGTGATGCATCCATATACAACATCAAACGGAACTTCGGTTTCGTTTGAGTTTGGATGTGGGTGTCCATGGGTTGCGGTGACCATTAAAATCAGGTGGCCTGCATGCTCGTTTGCTACTTTACAAACATAAAAAAAGTCATGAAGCGTATGAACACACTTGAAACGTTCTAACTTTGTCGCGAGGTATAGAAAAGCTTTTGTAATCAACTTCAGGTAGCACTCCTGGCATACGTGGAAGTGGTGACCATGTGATGCATAACATCTAGCGGAGATTCCCATTTATTACTTTGTAATAGTGGTATACACTTCTTCGTGTAGTTATAAAATGTACGTTTACGTAACGGCAAAGTTAATTTAATATCTTTAATATCAAGTGGAGATTCCCCACTTGGTACTTAGCAAATTATAAATTACTTATTAAATGTTTGCTTATGTAGCAAAGCTATTATGTGAATATACTTATAAACAAATTTTAGATCTCGATGAGACGCATCATTGAAATTGAATTGTAAGAATCGAACATCTAGCGTTCCATATTTTCTATCCTTCAAGCTCCAGGTGGCTCCAGTCGAAGGGTGTTTCAAAACGTTAAGACTACCCATATCTCCTGCCTTACACATCACATGTCAATACACAAGAATACGATTATGCGCGGCATTTTTTTAATTAATCTAAGCTTCGACATGTTTGGCATAAATAAAGCACTGTTAGGGCCCATATTCAGATTGCCTGTACTGTACAAGCAAAACTGTGCAGTAATGACAGTGTGACATAAAGCGAATTATTCAGAAGGCTCATAGTTCACAGTACAATAGTGTGTTTATGTTCTGTTGTCACGAACTTGTGATTACCGCTTCTGAATAATGAGTATCCGGAGTCCTTTACAACTAAGAAGACAACAACGCTTTAGCCTTTAGATGTAATCGGAAATATTATTTAATTTTATTTATGTATACTTTATTGTAAAACTTGTTTACGAAAAGCGGACTTAATGCTTGAAAACATTCTCTACCCGTCAATCCAGAGACAATTTGAGGATTTGGAGGGGATTTGAAAATTTGAACAATTATTGAAAGTAATATAAACATACAATTAATTATCATATACATAAATATACAAAAGCATACTATACATATAAATATATACTTGTTATGACTGGTGAAGTGACTAAAGTATCATCATGATTCACTTTCTTAGTCATCAACCGATTACTGTCCCACGACTGGCCACAAGTCTACTGTCGGAATGAGACGGGTTAGATCATAGTCCACCACAGACCATAATATACATTTTATAATCTGTGCCCACCACTCTAGCCAAATGCGATTCACATAACTTCGAGAACTTTACAAAGAACTGATGTGTAGCTTTCCTCACGATGTTTTCCTTAACCGTTAAAGCAAGTGATAATTAATTTCTAGTACGCATATAACTTCGGAAAATCTGGAGTGCATGTGGGATTCGAACGCCAGCATAAGAGGTCAGAATCTTATCCCTAGGCTATCACTGCCACTACCACGATGATCATAGACAAGTTACTACAGAAAAGTTGTTATGCAATTAATACGCACACGAATGTAAAAGTGAAACCATTCCTGACGCGACTCCGGAGGTTGGTGTCTCAGTGGCGTTCCACACCTATTACCGGTTCATAACAGCAATGTCAAACGCTGTCACAGAGCTGCTGCGAGGCATCCCATAGCCCTCAGGAGAAACATCGGATCTGTGGCCGATCTCAGACAGGACTTCAATCCTATTCGGGATTCATTACAAATATCCATAGTGGAACTATATTACGTCACGGGAAGTACCATCAGTGTCCTCATCCGCCGTGAAGCAATACTTGTTTCGGTTGGAGAGGATCTTTGTCCTCAGGAGTAGTAACGCATCTACGTCTGACCTTAGATAGGGCAATCCTGTTTTAGGTTAGATGGGTATGCATGAGCAGCAATTACCACTTAACATCAGGTGGCCTACATGATCGTTTGCTACTCTTCTTACATAAAAAAAATTATCTCCCACGTAGCTTCTGTCTATAAACGTTGGGAGACTCTAAATTTATTTAGCGAGTATTTTGTTAGAGCCTAAGTTTACAAACTCATAACATCCAAAAAAAGAGGTGCCAAAATCATACCGTTAGACGATCACCGCTTCGGTATTAATAACCGCTCTTAATAAAACAACAAGGCGGTCGCTAACTCGCGAATTACGTTTACAAATACGGTGGCATAGCGCTAAATCAAACGGCAAACAGAGAGTGCATGTCGTGAATCGAAGAAGGGTAATGTGAAGGAAAATTAACGTAAACCGGTTCTGTTCAAATGCGGAGTCGATGCTAGTTTGCTTGTTTATGTATTATTTTTGCACCTTACCTTGTAATCATTATTTACCCACGATCGCTCCTCTGCAATACACGTGTCTCTCACTAGAATATAATAAAGGTTTATCGTTATTATTCATAGTTGACCACGCTGGCGATGTATGCATTGGCACACTGCGTCTAGGAGAATATTCTAGATTTAACAGGAAAAAATATATATCTTTTTGACATAGGTACCTAATCTACGAATTGAAATATCTTTGACATATAAATCAATGTAACAAACATAATAAATAATATTTATACTTCATAATTTTACAATTTCTCTTTTAAATATTTTTAAAGAGAAATTGTAACATTATGACGTATTATTATTAAATCTCAAAGATATTTAGATGCCTAGTAGAACACCAAGATGCCTGAGCAAGAAATGACTAAAATACGAACCAGAGCTAGCCAGGTAATGGAATATGCCAGTGCAATCCATATTTGCACATTTGATGTGTAGTGTAAAATATATTTAGTTACATTTTGTTAAACGTTCTTCATTTTGATTCATTCTAAGATTCACTAATAATGCATTTTGATGGCATTACTTTGCACTAATCAAACTAAAGTGTATAACACAATTTTACGTCGATTTAATTCGTCTATAAATTGCTGTGATACATTTTTTTATGTTTGAAGAGTAGCAAAGGAGTGTGCATGCTACCTGATGTTAAGTAGTCACTGCAGCCCATGGACATCCACATGTAACTCAAACAAAACTGAAGATCTATCTGAAGTCGTATGTAGATGCGTCACTACTCCTGAGGACTATGTCGATCGGCTCGCTGTAAGTGTGTCCGGCAAGCGCACTTCTCCAGCCGAAACAAAAACTGCTTCACAGCGGATTATAAGGGCGGCGGTGGTACTTCCCCGGACGAACTATAGTTCTACCACCTGTTCTTTATCTATTTATAAATTCGCATATTTTATTAACCATCGGAAAATTTGGGAGGTTGCATAATGCTTTCTTTTTTATGTCAACAATTCCACATACAAAACAAAAGTGACTAATTTATAAAGAAACAATATTGCTTCGATATTCAATTAAAATTTCAAGGCGACTACGTCTTCTATTTAAAATTGGTTGAAGACATAAGGTTGCAGTGGCCTCACGTTCTGTGTACTACGTGATAGCATCCCATTTCGGAAAATGGAAAACTTTTATTATTAGTGTCAATAAACGTTGTTCTGAAGGTGACCTGTCCTATCTGAGATCTCGTTCAATACATCTACGATAAGAAGTGTTTTTTCCATTTTGTAATATTGTTCAAAATCTACGTTCTAAACGTGTGATGCTATATAAACGCCAATTTCACATACTTCTGCTCATAATAGTAATAGTTCAGAAGCGTAAGGCACTGAAATAACAAATGAAACAATCCGACTAAGTTTCTCAATATCTCTTATAGTTAACAAAAGCCTATGATAATATAGCGCACATAGCCCTGCGGCTTATGAAGATCGTAACCGAACTAAAAAGGGAAAAAACGTTCGCTCGGGAGTTTGACGGGTGGCTTCATGTGCCACCCTTCCACGGAAGGTATGTTAATATAACAGTTCCGGTTGATACCCCAGGTATCATGGAAAACAGTATTTAAACCTTGTCGGCGGCCTTATGGGCGGTTTGAATACATCCGATAAGGGTTGGTCACTAACCCGTATTCACACCACCAATCCGTAATGGAACAGTGTGGTGAAGTATGCTCCTGGCGTCCCCCATTCGTAAGGAGATTCGTGCTCAGCAGTGAGACGTTAAACGGATTGCAGCCAAAACGTAGCACAGTGTGAAATTTGTTAAAATATCAAATAAAAATGAAAAATGGATTTAAAAAGATTCGGCAATCCATTTGCTGACATGAATAGACCCGTGTTTTATCCGAAACTCTAGCTACAAATGTGGCTGAAGGGGTTTTATCTCGTGAAGTTTCGTACACAGCCGTATTTCGCTTACAAATTGGCTCGATGCACAGGCTGTCATACGGCGTTGCATATGCATTAATGAATATAGAAGCGGTTACTCTGCCTGAAGTGGACAGTGAACGGTCAACCGAATACTGGTTAAAATAGGTGACTTTTTATATGAAAATATTGTCGGTAAAATTTATATCTAAAACAAGATATTATAATAAAAATGTATGGGATAATTGCGGCAATTATTTATTGGGTAATTGCCGCAATTGGCACGGCGGAGACACGGGTTTCTTTCACAACTGGAGTCGGTTTGGAAAACACTACACCACGCTGCTCCAATGAGGTTTGGTTGTGATACGAGTTAGTGTTAACCCGTGTAGAATGTTTTCAAACCTATTCCGACAAGATTTAACTGCTGACCAATATATCTAATAACTGACGGACTGACAACTTAACACGATACGGGCGATCAGCCATCCAACACTTGACCGCGCCCGAAATTGTTTAACTTTATAGATTGGTTACGATCTCAACAAGTAGTAATAATCGTCATCTTCAACCAATGACTGTTCGCTTCTGGAAATTTTAAAATGGAAAGGATCTGGCTCCTCTACACAATCGGCGGGCAAGTTCGTGTGGAAGATATACATGTATATGCCGGGCATCATTAAATATTTTTAAAACGAAAGTGTTTTACACAAAATTATGCATTTTATGACATTGTTGTGCTGTTAAACGATGCGAGAGGGAATAAATAAAGAGCGAGAGAAACAATGTTATGTTTGTTTGTACTTTTGATTTTTTTTGTAACATTTCTTCAACGCGGGCAATGCAAACTTACTTTTACAGCCACGAACGTAATAGCCGAACCTATGCATATAATAGTATTTTTCATTGAATAATGGAATTTTTAATTTCAAATTTCATTTCATTAATTAAAGCATGGTAAATTATGTGTATGTTCAGTTTATGTTACCTGCCTGAAAAGCAAAATACACAATTTTTTGTTGTTGACTTCCAGTGCACAATTCCTTTCGATTTATATAGGTTTCCCTAATTTTTATAATCAATACTAAAAGTTACGAACATTTTTGATGCTCACCTTTTAACATATAAATATACATATCTATAACATAACTATACATAGCACATCTGCTTTTCCTCTGCGAACTGCAAAAATCGAAGAAGAAATAGTATTCCCGTTTTACAGAAGGAATAACTGATCAACAAGCGAGCGAATAGTCAGCTCTACGTCGGGAAATTTACTTGATGTATGTGTCCTGTATACATATGTATCTATATTGTACGTATGTATTTATGCCACGAACGCATAAACATCACTAAATTAGTAAGCAGTCGACATAAATACTGAATTGCTATTCCCTTATCCTCATAATATCTATTTTCCTCATACCATAATCACGACTTGGCAGCGGTTGAACCTATATTTTGAATGAAGTAAACATTTACATCGTTGCATGAATAAATATAAACTTACAAATAGGTTACGTACCTATAAGAATATAAGCTATCGAAGTTTGAAGGATTTATATCCAATCTCTCGATAAAACTTAAGTAGAGATAGTCTAGTTGTAAGATTCCGGTATCTCACGCTAGGGGTCCGATTATCGAGTCTCGCACGCACCTCTAATTTTTCGATGTTATGTGCGTATTAGATATTAATTGCCACTTCCTTTAACGGTGAAGTAAGCTTCGTGGGGAAACCTTCACGTTTGAGTTGTCTATAGAGCTCTCAAAGCGTGTGAAGTCTATCAACGTACATTTAGCCAGCGTGGTTAACTATGGTCTAACGCTTCTCAAAGAGGGGCCTAGTGCCCAACAGTGGGACATGGTAATGATGATTCAACGAAACGTTATACTTATTACAGTTCGTTACACAAATACGAATTCGACACAGATTGCATAGCTATGTATGTAATAGGATTGCCGATCATGAAGGTCCCTTTTTTATTAAATTTAGTTTATGGGTAACGGAAAGATAGATGGATGAAGGGCGCAGATTAGTCGTATGTTAATAAAGTGAAGGCTCGATTAAGGCAGTGACGTAACAACTTTTGAAATATATTTATTTAATAGATAAACTAAAATGAAAAATAATAATTTCGTCTTGAATATATTTTATTCTTTC
>DWKL01005082.1:0-10155 GCA_018249415.1 Phareas burnsi
TAGCGAGGCGACCATCTAAGTCCTCAGGAGTAGTGACGCATCCATTTACAACCTCAAACGGAACTCCGTTTTCGTTTGAGGTTGAATGTGGTTGTCCATGGGCTTTGGTGACCACTTAACATCACGTGGCCTGCATGCTCGTTTGCTACTTTACAAACATAAAAAAAAAACTGATTGTATCATATGATAAATAATTTTTCACTGATCTATGAGTTTTGTGATCACGCGAAAATTAATTATTTCCGATAATTTTATGACTCAGAAGTCAAAACTAGTGCCTAGACGTTTTCGATTTATAACTCAGAATACAACAATAGTGTCCAGCGCCAGTAGTAATATCAAAATAGATGTGAAATTTAAACGATGTTCGTTTTATTTGCTATACGACAAAGTAGCGTCTCAAACTATAACCGAATATAGGTGTAATAATCACTCCAACCATTCCCTGGAGCGGTCTATTAACAAGAGGACTGATAATTGTTAACAACATACCTCTTCTCGAATCCTCCCACTGAAGACAGTAACCGGCTCCCTCGATGGTCCAAAAGCGAGGTCCGCTTCAGAGACCACTTCATAAATTCCAGACACTCCCACATCGGCAGACCTGGCATCTCGCACTGTGCGTCGTTTGCGCAAGGACCTGGGACCAGCTACGGCCGGTCCGGGCTGCTTTGCCGGTACCACACCATCGCCTGAAGGTTCGGGTTTGATGTCGGCGCCAAAGTTTCGAGGGCCGTGGGGGAATCGCTCTCTTTCACCAAGATCGGACGGACGATCCTAGAAATTATTAAAAATAGTTGTTTAAGAGCATGGACGTTATTTTAGGATATTTGTATCTTACTTTTTTGTTTTGTGTTGTAATTAACCTACCAAGAAAGAAATATTTTTCTTTCTCTCTAAAAAAAGTCGAACTACCGTCTAAATAAGATTCTACCAATGGACCCTTAGATAAGATTCAAGTTGATTCGAGAAGAACTATGATCAAATATTAAAAAACAAGCCCGATTATATCCTGATTCCATTCTATTTCATTTATTCCACTGCTTTAAAGATTTCGAGTTAAGTTCGAAGACCTGAGTATTTTTATGTAAGCCCAGATATATTAAGTACTTACAGTAAAAGGTCTAGCTAAGGCCTCGACGAGTTCCTCCACAGCAGACATGCGATCGGCATCAGATTCCACTACAGGCGCTGGTGCTCTCTGTGGCTGAGGAGCAGGAGCCGCTACTGCATCACCCGATACCTCGTCGCCGAACGCTTCTTCTAAAGGCAGACGTTGATGTTCCTCTGCTAGACTCATGTCTGATTCTTCTATGGATGTGTCACTGTGAATTAAAGTTAAACCCTTAGAATTATTATGGGAATATTCTTGAAATTTTCTCAAAAATAATCGAATCTTTACTAATAAAGTAACATTAGTCAATGTCATTAATGTTGATTGTATTATGGAGATGAAAAAATTTCAAAATAAAGAAAATTTTACTGATCATCACTATAAAATGGCGAACACTCGATCCATCCTGTGTTTACATTGGACATTAACATAACTAAACATGAATTAAAAAATATTATAAAACAAACACACACTTAAAAGTGAACACACACGTAAAAGTAATAATATAAATTATATGCATGCTTCATGATTTCGGAATGTTTCTATCACAACTCATACAATAAACATAAGTTAGGGCCACTGTTGGTTAACTCTAGTTAGCTGGGTTACTGTTCAAATAACTAAGCTCGCTGATGTCCAGAACAACTTACACATAAAATACCCTGTGAAACATACCCAATTTCATTATGATCCTGATGTGTCCTGTCATCCTTTCTGTCCAATGCTCCGTGCCTCTGCGGGGCGACACCGGCCAGCTGGCAGTGATCCAAACAGCCATGCCTGCAGATCTCCACTTTACATCTGATATGGACGCTCAAGGCATCCGGGAACTTGAAGGCGTGGAAGAACGCATACGTGATCACCGTCGCTCTCTCGTCCGCTGCTTTCGCCTTGAGGAATCTGGAATTTTAGAAACGTAAGTTATAAACTTTATCGAAGATGGTATTTGATTATTTGTATACTAAAATGTTAAATAAACCCCATTGTTCTAGCATGGGCATAAGATATTCCAAGAAGAATATAATATTTTTGTCGAGCTATTGCTATACATTTTAGGGTTATTAAAGTCTACGAGAATTCCAGGATTTTTTTTATTTTTGCTTCACTTGGATGTCTCCATGTTGGTATGATTGCCGTATACAGATAGAGAAGAATAACTTAAATAAATGTGTAATTATAGTTAATCAGCGGAAGATTATTATCTTTTGAGAACAGGCCCGGGTCAAGACCGGCATCATGGAGGCTTCAATCCCCCACCCACCTCTCCAACCCCTCCTCTAAGGTGCCATAGTGCCGTAGGGTATGAGAGGCGCGGCAGGGCGGATGTTCCGCTTTCAATTCGAAATAATGGATTTAATGTTTTAGTCTCGTACAAATAATATGAAGAATTTATGCACTAACAGTGATAGTTATTTTAAAATTCGTCAATTGTATTATTTATTCTCTCAACTAGTATTTAAATGCCGAGTTTAATGCTGAACAAGGCTTCGATTCCCACGTAGATAGGAAGCTTTCTATAAAGCAATTGCCCTTTCACCTTTGGGACTGCAGTCGGAGCCAATCTATAACTTGCATTAAAGGGTTATCAGAATGGAAAATGTCTATTCAATTTCATTGATACCCCCATCTGAAGATAGAACACGTTGGAATGTTGATAGCAAATTCTAACGTAGTACTTAGTACTAATCATAATAATATTTATGAATAGAATACGTGCATAATATCGTAAAACTTTTAATAAAATCGGGAATCATTTGTCTATATAATGGTCTTTCAGACTATAGGTATCGGGTTCGATCTCCGATCAAGCAGAAATCTTAATGTTAAATCTGTTCTGTTTCTGAGGTGTTTGTATGCTTATCTATGTCTGTGTTGTATGAGTAAACGCCAATCAGACACAAATTATATTGTACCCTGATAAAAATAATTGACTCCATAATTTACAATGCTTATTTACTTATCCGTGAATTTTTAGTTCAGCTGAAGAGTTAATTAAAGCTGAAGGTTGTTAAAGCTTAAACCATTTTTAGCTAACTTTGAATGGGCTGGAGTATTTCCTATGATCTATTAGAGATGCATTCATATATCTGTTCTTAGAAACTTTGGGCTTCTGAATGTAAGCCATCCCTGGGAAGTGAAATTTATCCGTATTCACCACATTTAACCGTGCGTAATTATTTAACATTAGATGCCGTGCACGTTCGTTACTACTTTTCAAACTTAAAAAAATAATAATAATTGCACAAGACGCCATTGCTCGTCCCTTGAGTTATGTTCCTCGTCTTCTCTATTCGTCCTCTATTCATATATCCATGGGAAGACAGGAAGCGGTACCTACGCATCTCTGCCGTGCAGAATCCTATTCTATCAGAGTAGGTACCTAGAATAGATTTCTGAATCTAAATGCCTTAGGGGCTAGTGAAAGACAGTTACGACTTCAAACATAATTTATTAGCTCTCACATCGCGTCCTATAGTCAAACGTTTTCCCACCCATGTTATAACTGTAAAACATCACCAATTACAAGCGCTATAAGTGATAAATTTCTTGACATTCGACTTGCACATTATTTTCGCGAATCTAGTACGAAGCGAGATAGCCTTATACAACTCCGCGACTAACATGGTAACAGGATGGTTATGAAACGGTACGAAGTTAGTTGTTTTGAATTTATTTTTTATTTATGAAAACATTCGACACGGATTTGCCACTAACCCATTTCTCCACCAATCCGCATTGGAGCAGCGTGGTGAAGTATGCTACATGCCTTTGCTAGTTGTGAGGAGAGACCCCTGTCCAGCAGTGGGACATAAAAAAGGTAGCCAATGCTGCGGTACTAACCACTGATGTTGTGGTTTGAAGGAAAGATAAGGAAAGATAAGATACCTGTAGGAAGGGACTTTTCAATTTAGTCTACAGGGGCAATAAGGCATTTGTGATTGACCTCAGTTAGACCTTCTGTACTATTGTTGTTACAGATTTACATTGGCGGTATTGGCCATCTAACATTAAGACTGTCACTGAAATGTAATTTCTGTTTTATGTAAGTCTGTGGACTTCTAAAAAATTACAGTTTTTTTTTCTTAATCTTAACAATTAGTTACACCCTTTTTAAGTTCCACTGCAGAAACCACAGGATTGTACACGCTCCACAATTAACTTGATTTACTCGTTGATTAACACTTGTTAAACGTCTTATTTAGATTTTCTTGACAAAGTCTATTAGAAATAACTCACCTGGATATCATTTTCGGCCGCAGCACACAACCGTACTCGTCCGAAAGTTGAATTACATGCCCAGAGCCGTCGGAAGCTGCGCACGATTTTACTCGCATATCGAATTCGCC
Organism: Phareas burnsi; assembly: GCA_018249415.1. NCBI lineage: Eukaryota > Metazoa > Arthropoda > Insecta > Lepidoptera > Hesperiidae > Phareas > Phareas burnsi. The sequence goes on from DWKL01005082.1 coordinate 4,462, forward strand.
TGAAATAAAACGGAACAGTATTTTGAGGGCTATTCTCATTTACATTTGGCTGTTGTTTATAGCATAGAAGTAGCAAAGGAACATGCAGTCCACCTGAGGGGAAGTGGTCACTGTCCATGGACATCTGTGACCGACAACAGAGAGGATTAATTATCATTTGCTTTAACGGTATAGAGACACAGTGAGGAAACCTAGACACCTGAGATTTCTTTGTAAAGTTCACGAAGGTGCGTAAAGTCTACTAATCCACACTTGGCCAGCGTGGTGGACTGTGGCCTAACTTTTTTCATTCTTAGAGAAGACGCGTGCCCTGCAGTGGGACGTTAAGAAGTGATGATGATGAATCTATCCTATTACTATTTACTAGTTAAAATAAACTAGTAGTTCAATGGACTTCAAAAATTCAAGGCAAGCCGTAAATTAAAATCCGGATTAGCACTAACTACCCCATTTAATAACTCATGTTAGCATATATTAAAATACTTCTCAAAATAAATCATAGTCTTTCTACAATTTAGGATGAGACTTGGTAAGGTAGTAATTTTTGTCACCTACCTCAAATTCTCATCATCATCCTAGGTTAACTGGTAGAGAATGCTTTGAGGCGTTAAGTCCTCCCTTTATAAACAAATTTTACAATAAAGTGTAAATAAATAAAAAATATATATACTAATATGAGCCGCTGCTCGAACGACCTCAAATAGCTCCCACCTTGTTAGACTTCGTTCAGATCTACATGGGTGGTAATAAAGATTTAACATCAGCTCGTTTGCTGCTTCCATTACATTCAAAACCAAACCACCAAAAACTAATTGGCATTGTTTGATCCGCCACCACCAAATTTGACACGAACCGACGATCACAAAACTCCAACATCCACAAATTGGATGTTGCGGTAAACACGGCGAGAAACAAACAACTGAAACCGCAAAATCACGACACGAAAGCTTATAAATTTACCTCAAGTTTCAATTAGCTGCTTGGTTGAAACGTTAAAAGCAAAGTAATTAAAAGGAAATATGCAAACCACAACTTGCTAAGGAAGTAAATATTTGGTCGAGCGAACGTTAGTAAACCCAACAATGTTTGAATATTAACAACCGTTGTAATAGATACATAACGTCGGAAAATACACGTTATGTTGCATTCCGCATTTAATACCCCCGGTGCTATATATCTATCATAATTCATTTCTCATCATTATTTCCTATAAAGGTGATATACCTTGTGGCTCGATCGCGGCGATTTTACTGACACCTTTCAACTTTACAACCGCTCGTTAAAGTTATTGTACTCTAGTTTTTATTTTATATTTGAAAAGTAGATTGCAAGGAAACATCTTTCAACTTTACAACACCTGGTTAAAGTTATTGTACTCTAGTTTTATCTTAATGTTTGAAGAGAAACAAGCATGCAAACCAGTGCTGTGGTTACTGCTTCTCATGGACACTCACATCTAACCTTAAATATGACTGAAGTCCTATCTGAGATAGTATGTAGATGCGTGATTACTTTTGAGGACAAATATGGTCGCCCCGCTTATATATGCACCCGACAAACGCACATCTCCGACCGATAGATAACTGCTACACGGAGGATTATGATGGCGGTGGTGTTACCTACCCAGCCATATTAATCTTTCTACTAGCTGTTAAAGTATGATGGTAGAACTACATGACTAAAACTATTGTATAAAGAGTAGTAAAACAGAGATAACAAAAGGGTCCTATATGAGGTATGAGCCTCTTGAACATAATGTATTCGGTCCTTAGAGTCAGCAACGCATTTGTGACTGACCTCATATCGGATCAGAACCACTGTGTTATTTATTTCTGTTTTATAACAATCAAGTTAAGATACCTCAAATATGAGGCAGTAACAGAAGTAACATGCCACTAGAATAGACAGCATAGAAAGCTTATATCATCTCTACAACTGATAGCCCCATACTATTATTACTTGAATAAGTGGTAGAGTTGTAATTCGACTGGGGAAGTACTCTTGTCGCGTTTACAATCCACGGTGAAGCAATTCTTGTGTTTCGATTGGAATCGCTGTAGTACAGCGAAACTTCAGGAGTAGCAAAGCATCTACGTACGACCCCAGATAGAACTTCTGTCTTGTTTGAAGATATGGGTGTTTTTGAGCTATAGTGACCGTTTAAAATCAGGTGACCTTCATGCTCATTTGCTACTCTTCAGACATAAATACCACTTAACACTTAACATCGGGTGGTCTGCACGCTTGTTTGCTATTCGCCGAACATAAAAAAACAAACACTTGGACTCCTTATGTAGTGGATGCTGAAGGCATAAAGACGAGCACACAAGCATCAAGACTCTTTTAGAAGTCTACCCGACCGGGAATCGAACCTGACACTCCACGCGTTACACTACCACTTTGGTGACTTCCCAGCTTCGCGATTTGTCGCATTAAATACATTCCACAGTTGCTTTTATCCACGGTTGTTAACAACAAAACGGCTTGCGAACGTTTCCCCTCGATTATGTTATTTGAGCTTTTGAACTCGATTATAGTTTGTAAGTTAATAATTAACGATTACTCTTCCCGCCGTTCTCACGTTTCAGTATGCATTCAATCAATCAAATTGATCATTTGATTGTGCTGTGAGAACGGTTTATTTACCTTATTTATTTATTTTTCTTTTGGTTTTACGCAGATAAGTTAACTACGATCGCCTCGTTGTAAGTGTACCCAACAACCACACCTCCCCAACCAACACCCAGGAATTGCACACACACGGCGGATCGTGACGGCGAGGGTTTATAAATAAAATATAAAAAAGGTTACATATTTATATCAAATCTATTTACTCGTTTCTTATCACTATCAACCGATTACTGTTCCACTGCTGGGTATTGGTCTCTTCTGAAAGTGACAAGTGTTAGGCCATAGTTCACCAGAATGGTCCAGTGCGAATTGATGTACCAAATCTTCATACACGTTTGAGATTTTTTTTACGTTTGAAGACTATCAAAAGTGCAGGCCATCCGGTGTTAATCGGTGCACTGCAGTCCATGGACACCTCCATCTAACCTCATACAGGACTGAAGTCCTATTGGAGGTCGTACATAGATGCGTCTCTACTGAGAACTAAAATAGTCGCCTCTCCCGTAAGTGTATCAGACAACCGCACTTCTCCAACCGAAACACAAGAAGCTTTAAGGCGGAGTTAGAGCAACGGTGGTAGCCCAGTGGAACTTTAGGTCTACTGTCTATTATGAAAGCTTTTTAGGCGTGTAGGTTTCCTAACGATGTTGTCACTTACGATTAAAGCAAGAGACATTAATTCCTAATATATACATATACCTACTTCGGGAAATGAGAGTCGTGTTTCTGGATTTAAGTCCTGGACCCTACCATTAAAGGCTGAAATCCTACCCTATTGCTGTTACTGCTAACACATGGTCTGTAAAGTACAATACAATACAAACACTCTTTATTTGTACACCAGTTATGAATACAGATACACAGATACAGTACTTTCTTTCTTTCTCCTACATGTAGTACATGTGGGAGAAAAAGTACTGTTGTTATATCATCTGCAACCCATAAAAGGCCCACTGTTAATATGGGTCTTCTCTCAGAATGAGGAGAGTTAGGCCACAGTCTACCACACTGGTCAAGTGTGGATTGGTAGACTTCACACAACTTCTAGAACTTTATGAAGAACTCAATAATTTGTAGTTTTTCTCACTATGTTTTCCTTCACTGTTAAAGCGATTGATAATCAGTAACGATTACGCAGATAACTTCGAAAAATCAGAGGTGCGTATGGGAATCAAACCCAGATACCCAGCATAAGAGGCCGGAATCTTAATCACTACGCTACCACTGCTTTTATAGTTATATATTCATCAGTATTTCCCTACTAACATCCTTTTATCAAACTTACTTATGTAGAGTTATAGTGAATAAATTTGATTGATAACTCATAAAGTAATCAATTTGATCGATTCGTTATAAAACCGATCCAAAAATACATACGAATCAAACTATCACACACACGAACTGTCTCATTAACATTAAGCAAACATTGTTCCAAAGGCCACGCCACACTATCCCCATTCCATCCTTACCACTCCACGAACCCGTTAAGCAAACTCATTCGTTCGTATTTGTCAAGTTAACTTTTTACTATTCTTTGTACCGTTAACGTGTTTGCGCACTAATATTACCCTGTTAGAGACGGTTTTACGAGATACGTGTTGTAGGAAGAGGGAAATTCGATTTGTTTTATGTTGCACGAGACTATTTTTAGTTTTTTTATGTTTTAAACGTCCGTGCTGGCCTCCTAATGTTAATTACATGCCCATGGACACCCACTTCTAAACTCAAGCAGGACTGAAGCTCTATCTGAGGTCGTACGACCGTGATGCCGTAATGTTAAGGGACCGCAGCCTATAGACACCCACTTCTAAGCTGAAACAGGACTGAAGCTCTATCTGAGGTTGTACAACCATGCTGGGGTCCTAATGTTAAGTGACCACGGCCTATAGACACCCGCTTCTAAACTCAAATAGGACTGAAGCACTATCTAAGGGCGCACGACCTTACTGAGATCTTAATGTTAAGTTACCGCAGCCTATAGACACCATCCGAGGACGTTCGACCGTACCTTCAGTATTTATTTTACATCAGGTGGCCTCCACGCTCTTTGCTATTTTCAAATATAAAAAAATATCTCTGAGCAGCAGTGACTACTTAGTATAAGGCGGAATGCGTATCCATTCGCTATTTCAGCAACGAAAAAACATTTTTTGTGTAATAATATAGTCGCGTGAAATTGAATGCAATAAAATAAAATAAAATAATTTATTACACAATTACGCAAATTCACAATTTCAACATAACTTGAATGAATTTACTTGGCCGGTGTAGCAATATTGATTTGTGTGAGTATTGTCGTGTGTGAAACGTTTATTTACTGTAACGGTTTAACATCATAATGGAATTTTATTGAAATTATTGCGTAGTACAAAGCATAATGTAGTTATTCCACCTACGTTATGCTTCGTTCTATGCAACAATTTCAATATAATTCTATTACGATCTCGCCGATATGACATAGGTTTACAATAATAAAGTCGATAGAGCTTGTTGTAGGATTCAGTTAAATGAAATGCTAAGCTTGGACTATTGTTTGCGTGGGAGAAGCTGAGGTATCAGGGTTATTAATTCCCGCTTCGTATTTACAAATAGAAGCATGTAAAGCCCTGTGGCTTGCATAGACCGTATCCGATTTAAAGTTAAGCGACGTTAGCGTGGTCGGGAGTTGGATAGGAGACCGTTGGTGGCTAAATTCCATGCGCGGTTCCGTGCTTCGGGGGGCAGGTCAAGTTGACGGTTAATATCCGCCCTCATAATCCGCCGTGAAGAAATTATCGTATTTCGGTTGGAGAGGACGAGTGCGCTCCTATTTGAAGTTAAATGCCTGTGTTCATGGGCTGCAGTGGCCATTTAATATCAGATGGCCTGCACGGTCTTTCACTACTCGTCTCACTCTCTTAGGACTCTCAGGCATGTAGGTTTCCTAACGATGTTTTCCTTCACCGTATAAGCAAGTGATAATTAATTTCTCATATGCACATAACTGCGAAAAATCAGAGGTGCCGGATTCTTAACCACCAGGCTATCACTGCTTAGGTATACATTCCGTTGTATATAAAATTT
>DWKL01005083.1:0-10154 GCA_018249415.1 Phareas burnsi
AATGGATATACGAAAATAAGGCTATGATAGATAGTTCGTCCGTGGCGGTACCACCGCCGCCTTCGGAATCCGCTGTGAGGCAATACTTGTGTTTCGGTTGGAGAAGTGTGGTTACCGGACACATATACATCTTAGTCCTTATGAGAAGTAACGCTTCTACGTACGGCCTCAGATGGTACTTCAGTTCTTTTTGGGGTTGTGTGTGGGTGTCCATGGGCTGCAGTGACGGCTTAACATCGGATGGCCTCTGCACGCTTGTTTGCTACTCTTGTAACAAAAAAAAATGAATATAAAAAGGGTGACAAAAATTAAATGTGTCTTTTTATTATTCCGTTCTAGGCTATTTTGCTTTCCAAGTAATCCATAATTTTATAATACCCACTCCAGGCTAGAGTACCCCTCACGGCTTGATTATACTATATTTCTTTGTTTGTTTGTAGGAGGCGTTCGGTGAAGGCGGCTGGCCGCTGGAGTTCAGGGCGGCTGTGGCCAGGCTGCTGTCCCAGCATGCTCCCAACGAGAAGGAGGCACCGCGCTCTGTTGCATTACGTAAGTTTTATAATTCGACCATTTCATATTTCTTTTTTTCTTGAAAAGTAGCAGATGAGCGTGCTGGCCACCTGCATGCTCATTCCGCCTTATAAAGGCTCCGTTTGAAGGATGCAGCAAGGCAGCAAATAGTACCAGCAGTGACAGCCTAGTGATAACATTCCGGCCTTATAAGCGCGGGGTCCAGGTTACGAATTCTGTACGCACGTTTGTTTTTTTTTTTTAATTTGTGCTTATTATAAAATTAATTGTCATTTGCTTTAACGGTGAAGGAAAGTATAGTGAGGAAATCTGCACTTCTGAGATATCTGTAAATGTTCTCGAATGTGTGTGATGTCTACCGATCAGCAGTTGGCCTGCGTGATTGACTACGGCCTAACTCTTCCCGTTCTGAGAGGGGAACTGTGCCCAGCGGAGCAACAGTAATAGGTTGAAGATAATCTAGATTCGCTGTACAATGTTTAACTGACTGAATTGAATGAAGGACAACATAGTCTTGCTCTTCGTACCCACTCTGGCTCTTCGTACCCACTTTAACGTTTTTTTTATACTGTTGGTCCCAGGTCTGAGCAACCAACGGCTGGACCAGACGCTCTCGGAGACGATGGTGCTGGACCTGATAGTCCTCGTGGGTTTCGTGGTCGTGAACAACCCGCAGCTTCAGGTAATATATTTCTTTATTTAATTTCTCTGTTTCGTGTTTCGGTTACAACTTCTCAATATTTAATACATTGCACCCGTAGCTTTACACTAGGATTCCCTGTGTTGTACGGTCCTATCCCGTGCTATTAATACAGACCCATACACAAACACCTATACATCCAAACTCACCCTTTCACACATACCTACGCACACACACACACAAAGGTGCGCGCGCGCGCGTGGTCCTAGCCCAACGCCACACATGCATGTATGCACCTACACTCGATTATATTATTACCATTATATATTATTCTTTTTCCTTTCTATGTTAATACCAATATTTGAGTTTATCCCGTAAGTTATCCTAAGAACCGCAATAAAAATAACGACATCACTAACATTGAGGCATTAACAATGGCAAGAAAATAATAATAACAAAATTACATTATTACAAGCAACATTGACGAAAAATGTCTTATAAAAAACCAACGTGATTAAACTTCAACGTTCACCCCTATGCACCCGATCGAGTGTGAAAACGTATCAGCATGCCCAGCGGTACAGTGGCCGCTACTGTTTACATTTAAACGTAATGACATTGGAACCGCAATACCTGCCGCCTTCCCATGCGGGCGCCGCGCACCTGCGCCGGACACGTGTTGCGTGCTCGTCACTGGTGGCCGGCGTTGAAGACATTAGCATAGGTCGAAGGAACTGACATTCTATTGAGTATTCACTAGTCGTCCACCCATCAATGTCCCACTGCTGGACACAGGTCTCCTCACAGAATGAGGGTTAGGCCATAGTCTACCACGCTGGCCCAGTGCGGATTGGTAGACTTCACACACCTTTAAAAACTTTACAGAAAACTCTTTGGCGTGCAAGTTTCCTCATGATATTTTCTTTCACCGTTAAAGCAAGCGATAATTATTTTTTAATACGCACATAACTTCGAAAAATCAAAGGTGCGTGTGGGATTCAAACCCCAGACCTCTAGTGTGAGAGGCCGGAATCTTATCCACTAGGCTATCACTGCTTCGTGTTCACTAATCACAAATTAAATTCACTAGTGTTGTACCGAAATCGACTGTCAATACATCGATACTATACGTATACATATGTACATCGTTCTTTGACTACGCCTTAGTCTGTTCAGTTATCGATTTTAAATATATCAATGTAATTACCATGTTGTAGAATATGATAATAATCTATGAGTGATAAAATGATCGTTCGATCGAGGCGGTACCGTGACCACCCTCATTACATGCATACATTTACAAGCGAAACCACCGTCTTAGTCCTCAAGAATGGTAACGCGTCTACGTACGACCTCAGACAGAACTTCAATTTTGTTCGAGGTCAGATGTGGGAGGCCATGGGCTGCAGTGACCACTTAACATCAGGTGGCCTGGCGCCCGTTTGCCACTATTCTCACATAAAACAGGATGGGTTGCATTCGTCAGTGCAACAGTGCCTCAGTGCAAATGCAAAAATATTGATGGAATCGACCGCGTCTATCAATTCTATCGATACCGTGACATTAAGGAGTGCAGTAGTTCTCGATAATGTTCGTTGACGTCGAAATCAATTATTCACGAATCAAACTGATTTGGTTTCATAATTGTTATTGTTATTAAAATTAAATATTTCAAAATATCTGATATGTCTGATTTTTCGAAATTGTGAACGGATTAGAAATTAATTATCACCAGCTTTTACGATGAAGGAAAGCATCGTAAAGAAACCTACACATTTCTTTGTAAAGTTCTCGAAGGTGTATGAAGTTTACCAATCCACACTTGCCTAGCGTGGTGGATTATTACCCAACCCTTCTCATTGTGAGAGGAAATCTTTGCCCAGCAGTGGGACTATAATGGTTTAATGAAAATGATTATGCTGGTGATATTAAAATCATTTATTTAATCGCAGACATAATCAGTTTCGTTATGAGAAAGATGTGTAAGAAATCATTCAAGACATTACAAAAACAAGTTGATAGAAGAGGTTCTCTATTTCTCTTTAGCGGAAACAGACATAACATTACTTATTAAACCATCCATGCCCATTTACAACGTCATCGCGCCTCGTCCGCAGATGCGACTGGGTAATAGGCGACGTTACTTAACGAAACACATCAAGCTCCCACGGTCACAGGTGTTTCGCTCGTCGGTGTGCGTCAAGGAAGCGCTCTAGGCCCATTACTGTTCCCTTTTAGCGTCAACTTGGGGAGACTGACCATTACAATGAATAATTGATGTGGTCTTTTCTGTTAATAATTAATTATTAAGGCGTCGCCGGATGGGAAATGACGAACAGTTAAATGTTTAAAGAGAATTTCTTTCTTTTTGTATCGGATCAAAATGTTGTAGTACTTTGAAAATTTTTTTTATGTTTGAGAAGTTGCAACCGCACGTGCAGGCTACCTTTTGGTAACTAATCACTGTAGTCCATGGACATCCACTTGTAACCTTAAACAAAACGGAAGTTCGGTGTGAGGTAGTACATAGATACGTAGATACTACTCCTGAAGTCTAAGATATTCGCCTCGCTGGGTAGAATGATAGTTCGTCCGGGGTGGTACCAATACCGCTCTCATAATCCACCTTGAAGCAATTCTTGTGTTACGGTTGGAGAGGCGTGGTTGCCGTGTACACTTACAGCAGGACGACCGTCTCAGACCTTGAGAATAGTGATGCATCTACGTACGGCCTTAGAGAGGACTTCAGTTCTGTTTAAGTTTAGATGTGGATATCCATTGACTATGGATGACTTGTACGCCAACGCTACTCACAAAATACGGAGACTGCATGCTTGTTTATTCCATAGTCCAAAAAATAATAAGATTGAATAGAAGACGGCGTTATAAAACCCATTTGCTTTCGTCTCCATAAACAGGAGACAATCTGTGACGGTTGGAGTGTAATAAAGACGCTGTGCACTCTGCCAGCCAACTGGCTACACTCGCGGGCACACTCCAGCGCGCTGCTGCCCACCCTGCTGGCGCTGGCGGAAACGCCCTCGGCGAGGACGGCAATAGCCGCTGAAGTCAACATGGAGGTAAGGCTTTTATTGTAAAGTATTGTAAATTAAAAAGGTAAAAAAAATGGAGAAATAATATTGTGTTTTGTTTGTTTATTGAATAGTCACAAAGGCGTAAATGATGAAGGCAAAACGAAAAAAAATTAAAAAATATATATATCTAATTAATAGAAAATTATGTTGATTCAACGGTCTCCAAGAATAAAGAGGTTAACAAACGATGTTTAAACATAAAAAGTTTAAAGTTAAAAAATATTTAAGTTTATTGTAATAATCTAGTTTTGTAGTAAATTCTCGATAAATGTTTTAAACATGTTAATGCTAAGTCGTATATAAGATTTTAGGGTAATATTATCGCAGAAATTATACGTTTTAATTACGTAACTGACCGCCGCGACAGTTTCGCCGTGACTACGATACATACAACTGGATTGAAAATAGACAAATAAAAACCGTATATCGTGAGCACCACTTACGTAATTGAAGTGTATTACGTATAGTTAAAGTATACGAGGTTTTACTAATCTAATGCTGATTATTTTGCTTTTTATAATAGATACTTGAAGAATTCATGGAGAGTCCGGAATCACAAAAGGTAAAACTAGTCCAAGTCATGAAACAAGCGAGGAACAAGAAGCCAGGCAAGAAGTAAACGATCATGACGTAAGCCGTCATGACGAAGATCGGATAAACATGAACTACCTTAACGTAGGACTCGTCACTGGTCCAGTGACGAATAACTTGGATGCGACAAAGCAAATCTAGTGTTTGGCAAATTCAGTCGGCGATCATGATGTTGCAATTTGACAAATGACGTAGATTCCTAATTGTTATTTGGAAAATACTTAACTATTGTTTGATGAAAGCTGTGGTTTTGGAAACTAATCCTTACTGCAACATTCGTTTACATATTTATAAAATACTTTCAATACAAGCCACTGAGGATTGAACATTTTATTCCAGATCTGATGTTTGAACTTTTGAGTCATTATATTTTACGATGTTCGATTTCAGCGCAATGGTTTGACAACGAATGCGCTGAACTTCGTGCAATACTGAATTATACTGAATCACTTAACAATAAAATTGCGAACTCTTCTGAACTATTTTATATGTAGATACTTTTATATATGTCGTACGTTTCAAAAACCACGGCTTGCGACCACGAATTTAATAGGATGATCTATCTCGACGCTGCAACGGTAACGTCTGTGACGAAAATCGTAACTGCAACTTTTGTAACATTGAAACTTTTCTAAATGTATGGTACTGTCGACATTGCGACGAGGGAGGCGACGTTTGATATGGTGAATAGTGTCAGTGATAACAAAGATATTGGAGATAATAAAAACAAAAAAAATATAACGAAAATGATGGAAGTCCACATAATATATTTGGAACTCGTTTACGGGATTTGAAATTGGGACCGAACTATTGTAGAACGACCGTTGGCGGTACCGCGACAGTATTCTATTATTATGACTTAAAATTATTTATGAATTTGGCAATTAATATATACGTATATGCGATGAGGCTTTGTGCTGATAGATCGAAATGAGGTGGTCGCCATTCATTGATAGTTTGAGAGGAAATCAGGGCTGAGGGTTACCATTTGTCTAATGGTAGATTATCTATCTATTTCGAAAACTGTAAAGGTTTACTCAATACCTGTATGTTTGGTCGACAATTCGGATAAGCAAGCTCGAACTGGAAACCCTCGAGCGACCCCATTCTGTCAGGACAACGTCTAAACCGGCATACGTATTCTATATATTTTTGATCAAATCATAGACTATAAAGGTTAAATACGATTTTGAAAAGAGAAACTAGCGTTAAAACTATTTAACTTTAAAACTGTTTTTGAATAATTAAGGAGAAACTCGTAATTTTTGAATATCTAATTATATAACATTCGTATAACATCTATGCATATAACGGAATTTGATTCTATGTCTTATACTCGATATCATGAAAAATGTATGTTATTTCCTTAACTCAAATTATATCGTGATAGTATTTTTGGATTCGGTGGACATTTTGCGATTCCCGTCGGAAGACATGCGCACGTGCGGTCGGGGACGCGATGCTATCAGGTTATAATTAGAAATTTATCGATATCACTATCAAATTAGTCGGTGAAAATAAGCTAATCCTTGAATTCCACGAAGATGTTTATATGTCGTCAGTGTGTTAATGTTACTACTGTAGGTAGTTGTGGGACTGTACACTTTTTGATGTCGCTATACATATTTTTCTATGGACGTAGTCTGTAAACTATACGCAACGTAATGGATATCTATCGGTCGTCGTTTATTTCAACTGGCGCGGCGCGGGGCCTCAGCTCGCTTGCGTGTGTGTGTACGAGTACGGTGACTGAGTGCGTGTAAAAAAATGTTTCGATGATATACCCAATCTTAATCGTACCATTTCATATAAAGATGCAAACATCTTCGAGTCTCTCACTCTGAAAACTGGAGTAGCACGAGAGGATGGCAACGATCACTGTCAACTAATCAGAACTGTATAACAAGGTGTCGCGCGCACAAATGACTGGAATTACCCAAAGTTATTTTTTCCGAGCTGCTTGAATGCACAAATTTAAAAATAGATTGAAACGAGAAAGATAAAAGCTATATATATGCCAGTTGAAATAAATTCGACCACCATCGCTTCTTTCCTCAGCAAATTATTTTAGAGCGAGTACGTTAATTTTAGATGTATGTTTAACAATCGTATCGACTGATGTGGTGTCTGTAGCGCGTGGGACGGTGTCGTCGTGTAACACTTGGTATTATGATTTATTTATTTTTCCAACGCGATCGTGACAAAATTTAAGTACTAAAAACTGAGTGCTAGGTGCGTGCCTTGGGAGACACCGCGGTGTGAGGGATCGTGAGAAAGGTAAATTAATTTAAGTATTAAAATGTAGGAACGCTGTGATAACGGGAAAAATAGGATAAATTCGTCGAACAATGTTTTGTACTGGGATAAGCAAGGTTGGCGAGGGCGCGCGGGCCGCACGCTGGCGAACGCCTCGGTCACGTCGGAACGCTCTATTTTTATATTTATTTCCATTTTTGTATTTTCGTTTTGTGATAAATTTCTTATTACTAAAACTGTGATTTTTATATTTATTAGTTATACTGCCACATATTTAATGTATATTTTATTAATTTTAGTTAGTTCGGTTAGCGACGCGACGCCGAGTCGTTCAATGTATTACATCTGTGATTTCTTTCGTTTAGCGTTAACTTTCGCGTGTAACTTTCATTGTGTATTTTGTGTAAGCAACAAATAAATATTTGTGTAACAATTAATTGTAGTATCTACTTTCATCCCTTCATCTATGTTTCTTGCTAGTTTTCTGTAACGCTTTCCTTTCATCCCTTTCTTCTCATTTACTATTAATTTTCTTTTTCCTTACTCCTTTTTTATCCAACTATTTTTCCTCTGTAAAAGCGGTATAAATTTTGCTGTGTTTTGATTTGAAGAGTGTGATAAGTGTGAGAAAAAATACTTGAGGCGAGTCATTTGCAGCTTAATCATCAGGTATAGCTACGCATCTGATCGACTTCAGGTGGGATCAATTCCATTTGCAGTTAATTGCATGTCCATGAGCGGCAGTGTCCACTTACCATCAGGTGGAATGCACGCTCGTTTGCTACTTCCATGCTATAAAAAATTCAAAACTTTAAGCCAAAGCAACCCTATTTATGACCCACTGTTGGGCATGGGCCATTTCCCACAACCGGGGAAAGCCTGGAATATGCTCCACCCATCTAGCTTAACTTTATAGATCGATATTGCCATCCCTAAACTATAATGCAGTTACATACTAAAACCATTATTCGAATGATGGCTAAAAATACAGTATTTTTTAAAATTACTGCTATTAAGTTACACTAATTTTTAACATAAATTTATTTAACTAGACGTCGTATTCAACAGTTTGAGGTGTCATAAATAGATTTAACAGAATCAGTAAGTAGGTTATGAAAATTTTCAAAATGTCTAAATCATCTAAATACTGGATAACGGGATTTTAGCTTTTGGATGGCAGCATTATGATCTACGCAAGATGCGGCTAGGCACACTTCAAAATTCTGTAAACTTCAGAAATAAAGGATTACTTAATCCTTTACTTTTGAAGTTATGAAATCCGTCGTAAATTAATTCTGGTGTTGCGGTAGGTAAGGTGTGGTGGGCGCGACTTACTAGGCGACCGTCAGTCCAGCAGTAGAGACGCATCTATGTACGACCTCCGACAGCTTCAGCCCTATTTGACGTTAGATGTGGGTACCGAAGGGCTGTAATCCATATTTAATATTAGGTGGCATGCAAGCTTGTTTGCTACTCTCCACATATATAAACAGTTTTCTATTAAAAACATACACTTTCGCATACCAAAACAAATTCAATGTCGCATTTCTTACCAATTGAAGGAACTACGGCTGAAATCAAAGAAAACGAATTAATTATTTCCACCGCAGATTCAGATGTTAAAAGCGAGATAAAAATAAATGTTTGATATCCATTGATGGGGTGTAAATTTAATATTCATTCATCTACAAGGGGTTCAATTATGTACTTAAGACGCGGCGCGGAATGGATGTCGCGCTTTGATCAGACAAATTTACGTCGCGCCCTTAAGTGCAGTTAGAGTTATGAACACGTGCGCGATGTACAGGATGTTGTTTTAATTTGGTACTTTGAAGTGAACGTAAAATTTGCAGTCTCATCTGAGGTCGTCCGTAAATGCGTTACTATTCATAAGGATGTAAGTGTACCCGACAATCACACCTCCAACCAAAACACAAATATTGCTTCACGGCGGATTACGAGGGCGGCGGTAGTAACTTCCTGGACCAACTGTAAGTATGCCACCTATCATACCAATTTTTCTACACTCATAGTCCCACTAGAATTCCCTGTATCGTGGGGGCCATAGATACATACAAGACGTGTGCATAAGCACTCAGACCCACAACAGAAATTTAAATTTATCATTGAGATATCTGTTTGGCCGGGAATCCAACCCGAAACCTTTTGCGTATCAGACCGGTATGGTAACCGCTGCATCACGCGGGTAGTCAAACGACGTAGAATCGATTTTATTTCGACATGGACATTTTTTTATATTTATGGTCACTGATTATTAGGGTTTAATTAAATTTATTAATTATTGAAATGTTAATTAGTGATAACCTAATAGTGAGATTTCGGCCTCAATTTGGGATTCCAACTCCATGACTCCACATGACAAACCTAATGAAATAACTTATATGAGTTCTTTAGATTACTTGCAAGAGTTCTCCTTAAAATTTATTTAAGATGTGTGAAATCTACTAACCCGCAGGATAGTGTGGCGGGCTATGGCCTAACTTTCTTAATTCTGAGAGGACACCTATGCTAAGTAGTCGGACAGTGACGAAATAATAATGAACCAATTTTATATTTTGTTCGTTAGTTCTTTGCGTCACTATAGCGCATCCAAAGTTAACTTCGCATTTCAGAGTCACTTGAGTTCTGTATTTTTTTTTATTATCATCATTAATCTAATATTGTTCCACAGCTGGTCTCTAAGGATAAAAAGGGTTAGACCATAGCTCACATAGCCAACTGCGGATTGATAAACTTCACACACTTACGAGAACTTCTTCACGGCTAAAGCAAGTGATAATTAATTTTTAATACGCACAAAGCTTCGAATAATCAGAGATGCCTGCGGGATTCAAATCCCGGACCTCTCGCATGAGAGACCGGAATCTTGCCGCTAGACTATCAATTTACTTTTAATTTTATTTTTATTTTTTTATATTCAGTTAAGAATATTCCAATCAGCCTGTATATATAAGGTGCGGAAGCTCCGGCTAAGAGCGCGGAACCTAATGCGCCGACACACTCCAATGCGGCATTTATAT
>DWKL01005084.1:0-10154 GCA_018249415.1 Phareas burnsi
GTACCTGGCAACCGCACCTCTCCAACCGAAACAACAATTGCTTCACGGTGGATTATGAGGGCGGCGGTGGTACTTCCTGGACTAACTATTTTGCTGACTTTGCTCCACTACATATGAAAATAATGAATTTTAAGTACATATTTATTTATTTATAGTTCTAACAACATAATAAGAACATTGTATCTATGTCATATTCAGAGACTATTCTGCGAAAGATTACTTGAGAAACTACCAACAGATTTGTGTTCTGAATCATCAGAGTTAAAACAACATAAACTGAGTACGAATCCATGATTATAATAATTATTACAGTTAAAACAAATATGCACTTAATATTAGAACTGTAAGGTCAACCACTTAAAGTACATAAAAAGTTGTGCCAACTATTATGTTCCATTTAAATTGAAAAGCATTCTAATTAAATCGCATAAGGAGATACACCCTATCACCTCCTAATGCGATTCCTAATTTCTATTTCGGTTTAGGTTTTTTTTTTAATTATAAATAGGCTTGCATTTGACCGTAATCTCACCTGACAGTAACTCAGATGCGGCCTAGAATGTGACATGCTTACCCAGAAGATACCTATTCACTTGCCTTAAAGAATTCCAGGTTATAACTGCCAGGAAAACAGACTTAGGGAAAGAGTTCCACTCTTTCGCGATCTCTAAAAGAAAGGGGGAAGAAAAGCTGAGCTTTATATATATTCGTAGGTTCAAAGCCACTTAACATTGATTAGACTACAGAAGATATTAGGTGCTCAATCTTCGTCACTAACTTACGTACGGTCATCGTTTTTTCTTCGGCAGTTAATCTTCCTTTATCAATTTCCTGTTATTCTCAATCAAACAAAGTTGTTTTATTTATTACAGCCATACAAATATATATAATTAGGATAAGCACTTAAACAATGCTTCTCTAAGAAATTGCCCGCTTTCTTTTAAATTTCCTCCTCCAAGTGCTAATTCATCCATTCGAGGAACAGTAACAAACGACGGACAATAAACCGCTTCCAGTTCATTCATCAAAATCGGTGTTCCGATTAATATAAGCCGTGAACTACTTCGCCCAACCTCAAAAATATCCTATACCTTCAACTTAGAAAACCGTATATTGATGTACATAAAGCTCAAATTTCAATGTCGATAATTTTGGCGACAATCCTATATTTACGGAGCTGTTGAACTTTAAAGTTATTGTATTAAGATTGGTTTTGCGGTGTCCTGGGTTAGTGATTGAGCGGCGACGGTGATCGTGCCTAGATTTTTATTGCGGCTGGTCACGTACTATGATGGGTGGACCAAAATTGGTATTGTATACTTGACTTATCCGGTTTTAACGTTCATACCAATTCCGAACAGTTTTCTCATTAATACGAAAAGGTAGGACCAGACTAGGCTTTAATTTTATATATTTTAAAATGAAATGAAATGTATTCATTATTTGAAATGAAGTGGAGTGTAAAATTAAATGTATTGGCCTACTGCGCCCACTTAAGGATTGTTTGTTGCAATATTTTATTATAACCCATATTGGATCTGATCACGACCTCATCTGCAAAGATCATGCAAGTAGTTTAATAAACTTTTTAGTTTTTTTTAATATTTTTTACCATATGTGCTTTTTACATGTTATATTATGTATTACATTATAATAATAAAAAAATTACCGCCCGTGTACCAGTACCGTTCGGAGAGGTACTGTCGGTACCCGCTGATGCACTGTGAAGTAACTCTGGTGTTTCGGTTCAAGAGGTGCGGTTGCCTAGTATACTTACAAGCGAGGTTACGCTTCATACGACCTCAGAAAGGACTTCAGTCCTGTTTGTGGTTAGATGTGGGAGTATGTGGGCTGCAGCGACCAGTTAATATCAGATGCCCTGTACGGTTCTTTGCTACTATTCTCACATAGAATAAAAGTAACTAAAAATTGTCTCCAGATCCCACCAAGGAGAACGAAAATTTTACTATCTTACACACAAATCGTACACAAAAAATAAATTATTATTCTATTAGAAAATTAACCAAGATATCTATGAGCAAAATCAGTTGTCAAATTAAGTCAGTATGGTTCTACCTTAAAAAAGTATTAGGAAAGTGGAAAATCTGCTATTCCCTTGTCTCTGTTCATTTCTGCGTTGCTATAAAAGTATAAACATCAATATTTGCCCCACCAATTTTATAATTTAGATTTTTTACAAAGATTTTCTTTTCTAAAGCATTAAGACTATGTAAACCATATCTTAATATCATTCGTCTTCAGCTCATTATAATCAATGGTCACTGTCTTATCACTTTGTTACTTTCCCACTACTGGACACAGGTCTTCACTCACTAGAATATAGCACGCTGCCCTCGTCTCCCTTCGCACCCCTTTCCAGACACATACCTTTGTACAGGTTGTGCTATTTCACCAATAAATAACAATTAATTTCTTAAATAAAACAAAAGGGATATTTTTACCACACCTTACCGTACCTTACCGAATAAGGTGGTACTTAGATATATACCGTATTACCGATATGATTATTTTTTATTTTATATAAAAATCTTCATGACATAAAACAAAAACAAAATAAAACCTGCGTTACATAAAAAACAATTATAGCCTAGTGGTTACGATTTCGGCTTCTGACACTGGAGGTCCGGGGTTGGAACCCAGCACGCACCTTTGCTTTTTCGAAGTTATGCGCGAATTAGAACATACCAATTACTTGTTTAAACGGTGAAGGAAAATATCGTGGGGAAATTTGCATACCTGAAAGTTCACAGTAAAGTTCTTCAAGGTGTGTGAAGTCTACCAATACGCACTTGGTCAGCGTGGTGGACTGTGGCCGGATCCTTTTCATTCTGAGACATGTGCCCCGCAGTGGGATGTTAATGGGTGGATGATGATCACATACAATAAAAAATAATCACATTAAAACACGGTATAAGTTACAACGAAATCAATTACAATTTTGACTTTGACAGTTTGATAAATCGTCTGTCACCGTAACAGATAATGATGTGTGACGTGACTTGCGTATGTAAATTACTCCAGTGCTAATTAATAATCGGTTCGTTGATAACATAACTTCATTCAAATGACATTCACGAACAACCAATGTTATTCTTTTTAAAATTAAATTACATCAGCATTTTATTAAATAACGACCTGCGTGACGCAGCGGTTACCTTATCGGTCTGACGCGTACAGGGTTCCGAGTTCGATTCCCGACCAAGCTGATATCTAAATGATGAATTTAGATTCTTGTTCTGAGTCTGGCTTTTTGCGTTCTCGTCTTTGTAGCCATGGCAACCATGACACAGTATCTTACTGTGGGGCTATGAGTGTAGAAAGCATTTGATTCTACGATAAAAAATGTTTTGATGTTCTATATAAAATATACGAGTTTTGTATAAACTGTTACGCCAACTTTTTTTTGGATGTTTGAAGAGTAGCAAAGTGCAGGCTACTTGATGTTAAGTAGTCACTGCAGGCCATGGACACCCACATCTAACCTCAAACAAAACCGAAGTTCTATCTGAAGTCATACGTAGATGCGTCACTACTCCTGAGGACTATGATGGTCGCCTCGCTGTAAGTGTGCCCGGCAACCGCACCACGCCACTCGAAATACAAAAACTGCTTCATGCTCTACTATCTGTTAGAATCCTATATCCTTTACCCACAATAACTAATATACATTTATATAAACGTGCTATGTTGTTATTAACATCCCACTACTTGGCACGGACCTCTCGAAACGATTTCATTTCGACAATTACACGTCCGACAGATTGTCAGCGCGTTCCATCAATAAATCTACTTCTCGTATATTGTTACAGTTTCAAACATTTACCGGGTACGTTTACGTATTACGCATCCAATAGTTATGGGTTTAAATTTTATAACTGTTTTTTTGTTGCTCCTAAAAATTGTTAAATTTAATAGACGGTACAAGTTCGGCCGGGGTAGTACCACCGCCGACCTCATAATCCGAGTGAAGCCATATGTGTTTCGGTTGGAAGTGCGATTGCCGGCCACACATAGCGAGGCGACCATCTTAGTCCTTAGTTCTTAGGAATAGTGACGCATCTACGTATGAACTTAGATAGAACTTCAGTTTTGTTTAAGGTTACATGTTAATGTCCATGCAGTGCAGTGACCTCTTAACATCAGGTGGCCTGCATGCTCATTTGCTACTCTTCAAACATAAAAAAAATAATGAAATGCGTGAAAATTTACAATTGTACTGATGACTGTTTAATGCTTGTGACTTTGTTTGCGTCAATAAATAATGGTGGTGGTTATATACCACACCGACCGCATCCGCTTCTTCATCAATCGTATGCATAGAAATTGCCCACATCTACAGGATTACAGCTTAAGGTTACGTAGCCCACAATTTTCCTCAGTAATTAATCAAATTTAATTTTTTGTTTAGTCTGGATAGTAGTTCCAAAGAATAGCGTGTCCAAAAGAAAGAAAGAACAAACGAATAGACGGGCAGAAAGACGAGTGAACAAACAAAAAAAGCACACTTTTCAATCTTAAAATATTCGTAATGATTAACAGAAAACAAAATCTCATAAAGTATTTCAAACTGCCTACACAAAAAGATCTCCGGTCGAACTATAATTGTATATAGTTTGTAGAACTATAGTCCGACCGGATAACGAACGAACAAATGGACAGACTCAAGATCGAGCAAACAAACGAACAAACAAAAAGTAATCTTTATAATAGCTTTAAAATATCATACTTTTTTAAGAAAACAAAATCTCCTGTAGTATTCTAAAGTGTACTATAGTTCTACCAACTTTATAGTTGGCAGAACTATAGTTCCAAACAGGAACATCGAACGAATGAACGGACGAACGAACAGATATAGCAATCTATTTAGCTTGATAATATACATACCGATTGACATAAACCAATAAGAATTTCAAAGTGCCTGCACAAATATATCCCCGGTCAAACTATAGTTCTACCAACATCATAGTTGACCTATCGTTCGAAACTTTTTGTGTCGAATATACGACCTTTGGATGTATGAGGAGTAGACATCCGAGTCATTTCATAAATATTGATAGTGCGTTATGCCACTACCGATCTGAATAGATATTATACATCATTCTCGTAATAATGGCGAGCTATTGTGTTCTCGACGTTGTCATAGCGTTGTATTTATGGCGTAACTGTAGTCGCATTGTTAGTGTACTGTACATATAGTTAATGTCGCTAATTTAGTCATTATGGTCGTGATACGAATACTACGGATGTTAAGAAAAATACTGTATACCATTGAAATTATTTTAATTAACTGTCATAGGTAAGTCTACGTGTGTATCTGCGTACGACCTCAGATAGATCTTTTAGTTGGATGTAGATGTAATTAACCGTCATATGTACAGGTTACCGGACATATTTATAGCGAGGCGATCATCTTAGTCCTTGGGAGTAGTAACGTATCTACGTACAACCTCAGATAGGACTTCAGTCCTGTTTGAAGTTGTATGTAGACGTGATTAACCGTCATAAGTACAGGTAACCGGGCATATTTATATCGAGGCGACCGTCTTAGTCCTCAGGAGTAGTAACGCATCTACGTATGACCTCAAATAAGACTTCAGTCCTGTTTGAGATTGGATGACCGTGTCCATGGGCTGCAGTGACCACTTAACATTACGTGCTCTGTATCCTCGTTTGCTACTTTGCAAACATAAAAAAGTAACACCTTAACAGCGAATTTCACAGTGAGAAAACGCCTTGCATCCCGGCTCCTCTCACTTTTGTACACGTTCCCACCTCCGGCCCTGCCAATATCTCCAGCAAAACTACCCTCCTCTTAGGCATCTACCCTCATCTTCACTGTGTCAAGTCAAAACAACTCTTCTACCGTGACAAGATAGAGTAATCAGTTCTAATTCCCATGTTCCCTTCTCCTGTAAATAGCAAAATCTTTGTGTAGCTGGCATATACACGTCTAACGTAATAACGTAATAAACGTCTTCTAAACTCATCAACCCACAATTCATTCCTGCGGTGTCTGCAATGGACACGTACAAAAACGACTACAAATACTTCCAAGCTCAAAACTAATATCTAAATTCATTATTACTGTCCAATCTGATAGCAGGATATTGTGAGCCAGCTTCAGCAAAGTTTTCATGTTTATTTGAATCCTTTGTTGTCTTTATTTAAATTTATTATGTGTTATTTTTTATAAATAATTGTATGTAGACCTCAACTTACAACCTTACTTACTTACCTATTTACCTAGTAGCTTCCTACATTCATAGCCTCCCCCCCTCCATTGGATGCCTTGTGTCATGGTTACCATAGACACATGATAAGACAATTACACAGACACCCAGACGCATAACAAAAATCTAAATTCATCATTTAAACATCTGCTTAGTCGGGAATGTAATACGGTACCCTTTGCGTTTTGGGCCAGTATGGTAACCTCTACGCCACGTGGGTCATCAAATTATTAATTATGCGTGCCTTGTAACAGTAGTTTTAAATTGTGCTGTGTGCTGATTGAAAAGATGGGGTAGGCGGGAGACGCTCCTAGGTTGTTCCATCTTGGGAGCAACAAAACCACCATACAGCACAAGTAAAGTTTAATCCTTTTTGCTGCTGATTACTGATGTCCATGGATGGCAGTAGTCACTTATCAACAGATGGACTTACTAGTTTGATCTATGACATAAAACTATAGCCAATGGTTTTATTATAATATGTAGATTCGTAAAGTTTGTTTTTGACAAAAGAATAAGTGACAATATTCCGTCTAACGAAGCTTGGAGCCTTGCCACGCTGATTCGATGCGGGCGGATATATAGGTCTGCACCGACATATCGCGTCTGTACAGATGTATCTATATTTGAGTCAGTAACTGAGAATCATCATCGACCCTTTACTATTCCACAGCGGGGCATGAACCTCACAATGATAACCGTCCCTTTTAGGTCATTGTCAAATACTTTGGCCAAGCGCGAATTGATGGAATTCCCCCTTTGTGAAAATTTTGGAAAATCTAAGTGTATTTTTTACATGCAAATAATTTTAAGATGTACGGTGCGAGTGGAGATAACCAATACTGTTATATATTTTAGACTAGATAACCCGGTGAAATTCGTACCATCTAAAATTGATTCAATTGTAACTCTACATAAGTTATTATCAATCGTAATCAACCTTATAACTTTGGTTACTATAATAAACTCTATTGTAATTCAAGTGAATTCAGTTGTTTATTTACATGAAAGGTAAAATATACAACTAACATTTGATGCAAGGCTTTCATGAGCTGGATGGAAGGGCGCGCATGGCTGGGTGATATCATGTCCAAATACAACACTTTACTCGACGTCAATAAACACATGTCATGAAAAACCATTATAAATCTAATAACAATTAATGTCAATTGCACACAACCGCATAGAATGTATAACACATATATACATAGCGTATTTAACCACACCTCACCAAGCAAAGCAGGAACTGATTCACGGCGGTAGAGCCTCCCCGGACGAAGAATAGTTCTACCATCTATTTAGGTAAGGCAATACGTTTGAAATTCGTAAAATAAATTTTCGACAAAAGAATAAGTGACAATGTTCAGAAGATCTAACGAGGTTTGGAGCCTTGCCATGCTGATTTGATGCGGGCGAACAAGCCTGAACCGACATACTCATGTCCATATAAACATGAACTCCGGTATATCAACAACTGGGAATATTTGTCGTAATAAAATAATTTAACTTCACTTGGTTTTGTTTTATGTGTAATATGTAAAAAGGGCGTCTGCAAATGGAAACCTCGTGGTTAAGATTCCGGCCTTTCACACTGGGTGTCCGGGGTTCGAATTCACCACGTACGTCTGATTTATCGAAGTTATGTGCGTATTATAAATTAACTATCACTTGCTGTATCGTTGAAGGAAAACATCGTGAGGCAACTTGCATACGTGAGAATTCTCTGTAAAGTTCTTGAAGGTGTGTGCAGTCCACCCTGACCTGACTCTTTTCATTTTGAGAGGAGACCCGTCCCCAGCAGTGGGACATTAATGGGTTGATGATGATGAAAATATTATTTGTGAGATAAAAAGTCACACTGCTGCTCACAAATCTTCCAAGAATAGAAAAGTGTTTATATGACGGCTCATGGGTATGTACTAACATTAAGGAAGACTAGTAACCTTTTTTATGTGAGATGAGTTATAAACGAGCGTGCAGGTCATCTGATCTTAAAGGCGCGGTCCCTTTAGTGCGTTGCGTCGTGTCGTCGCGTCGTCACACCTGCGTTGCGTCGACGCATGACGTCGTGACGTAAGAGGATACGCCCAACGTCGCAGCTGCGTCTCAGTTTAGCCCATCTAGCAGTGGAACACTGTCCGTCGTCGCACGGCGCGGAGCGGAGGTCCGACAACGCAGCGCATTACCCTCCGTCCCGCTTCGTCTCTTGTCCGTCGATCCGTTGAAACGTCGCATGCGGCGACGCAACTTATTAATGGGGCATATCACAAAATATATATTAAAAACGACGCACCATCCACGCTGCGACGTCGCAGCGTAACGCAACGCATTAATGGGGCAGCGCCCTAAGTGGTCATTGCAACCCAAGAAGTCCTGTTGAATTGCAAGAATTGCTGAAGTCCTGTCTCAGGTCGTATGTAGATGTGTCACTACTCCTAAGGACTAAGACGGTTGCATTGCTGTGAGTGTACCCGACAAACACACCTCTTCAACTGCAACACAGAAAATGTTTCATGGCGGATTATGAGGGCGGCGGTGGTATCTCCCGGGATGAACTTTAGTTCTCTCTGTTCTATATTCCTAGCAGTATACTACTATTTTATCGATATATTGGCAATTGTATCGACATGAAATGTCTGGAAGCAACAATGACTGCTGTCCAACATAGCCCTTATCAATAGTTTAAGACAAAAAAATCTTCTAAAGACTCATTTAAAATGCTTCAAATGCGAATATGTGTGACATTAAGAATTCCTTTATGACTCATATTCGAAAGCTTCTACAAATAAACAATTTAAAAGCTAATTTAAAAGTAATCTCGTTCATTGTATGACAGGTTGTTTAGTGTATTTCTTTATTAGCCTTTTTAAACGCCCAAAGGTAGAATTTCGTTGTTTGTAATATTTTAATTTTAAATAAAACATATAAATAAAAATCCTGGCGTTAGAGAGATAATTAAAACCTCGTATTCATAGTGTTGTAAAACGTACAAAACGTGGTTTAAAATAGGAAGAAAAGACATGAATAATATTCCTTAAAATGCGGAACCTTGGAGGCATAAATTATTCGCAAGCGCCAACTCGCCTGCTTTTAGCATTCCATTTATATTGTCATGCATGCGTACATGTTGCATGGTAATATAAATCATAAGTTAACAATGTTTACAGTAACCAAAATATAGAGTGGCTCCCGGTTTCGTGACCAATGCTCGTAGAAGAATATGGTTGTTCATAGCGTGATTTCATGGTGTTGTTGCATCTGTTTTGTCATGGAAATTATCATTCTTGATATTGATTTCAAAAAAATACATATTTCGATTTTATTGAAATTTTAATAAACTTAACGACTTATAGCCTTTTTTAATTATCTAAAAAAAAACATATAATTTTAAACTGGATCTTTCGAACGCCATTAAAAGAACAAAACAATGTCTGTATGGAAAATAACATTTTGTGTCAAAATAACATTGTCTTTTACTATAGCGTTAAAAATCGTTAGTAATGGAAGTGTAAAATATAGATTAAGGTGTTAGAACAAAACTTACTTAAATTAATAATATGAAATATGAACAAAGAATCACTACAAAAAGTATTAGCGTGTTTCACTTTCAATTTAACGAACCATTAAATTTCTATCCAATCCGATATCACAGACAGATGGATGCAGCCATTGGAAAAATAAATTCAAGCGATAAACAAAAGTGATAAAACCCGGCTACAACTAACAATAAAGCATTTGCTTTATCGTCCCCAAGCAGCAAATAGGTTGGCGAGCGATAATATTCTCAAATCGAGAAGACAATTTAATAGGTGGTAGAACAATTATTCGTCTGGGGAAGTACCACCGCCGCCCTCATAATCCGCCGTAAAGCAGTTGTTTCGGTTGGAGAGGTGCGGTTGCCGG
>DWKL01005085.1:0-10152 GCA_018249415.1 Phareas burnsi
CGACCATCTCAGTATTCAGGAGTGGTAAAACATCTACGTACGACGTCAGATAGGGCGTCTGTCATGATTCACGTAAGACATAGAAGTTCAAGGGCAGCAGTGACCACTTAACATTAGATAGTTTTCACGTTCGTTTAAACTCGCTACTGATTAAACAAACAAATATGTCGTATTCATTTCGTGTGTCGTGATCGTATACTATAAATGTTCACTCTCAAAACTAGTTTGAGCAGAAGGTGGAAGTTTTATTAAGCGTGTTAATTTTGCATCATGTGCAGAAAATCGAAATTCACGCTCCGTTTGCAATAACCGTGAACCGCTCGGTAAGTGCATTATAGCCACGCTCTCTGGGTCACTTCATATCAGTGTAGAAATGGTTTATGGGACAAAGGACCAGCATCGATAGCAAGCGTGTGGCCCACGTGATATCAAACAGTCACCCATGCACATCCTTCGTCATCAGCTCATTAATGCCACTGCTGGGCACGGCTCTCCTCACAGACTGAGGGTTAGGCCATAGTCCACCACGGTGACCAAGTGCGGATTGGTAGACTTTACACACCTTCAAGAACTCTACAGAAAACTCAGGCATGCAGGTTTTCTCACGATGTTTTCTTTCCCCGTTAAAGCTAATAAGAATTAATTTCTAATACGCACATAATTTCGAAAAATCAGAGGTGCGAACGCGGTTTCGAACCCCGGACCTCCAGTATGAGAGGCCGGAATCTTATCCTTATCTGATCCCAAGTAGAGACAGGAGTCCTATCTGAGATTGATCACAAGTGCGGTTGTCGGGTACACTAACAGCGAGGCGACCCTTTCTGTATTTAGAAGTACTAACGCACCTACGTACAACCTCAAATAGGGCTTTGACTTTGGTTGAGGTTTTAACAGACTGGAGTGATCACTTAACCTCAGGTGGCATGCAAGCTCGTTTGCTTCTCTTCTCACATAAAAACGGTGTGTTGGGCATCTGAGAAAGACTGACTTGGCACTCCTTATATAGATATACATAGGTATGAATAGATGGTACAATTATTGTTCCACCAGGAAGGTACGCCGTGAACAATTTATGTTTCTGTTGGAGAAGCGTACATTTATTAGTGATTCGATTAACTTAATCTTCAGGAATAGTGACGCATGTAACTACGATCTTGGATAGAACTTCAGTCATGTTTGAGGTTTGATGTGTTGTGAAGAGTAGTAAGCGAGCATATAGACTATCCGGTGTTTACTGGGCATTACATTGACATTGTTGACATGCACACTCCAATCTCAAACATTGCTGATGTCCCATTTGACGTCGAACGTAGATGCATATTGTTATTGCGCAAGGATGCAAACCGTCGTCTCGTCTGGAAGAGTACCTGATAACAGCACATTTCCAACTGAAATATATTTGCTCTCCAGCGGATTGCAAAGGAAGCGGTGGTACCTCCGCCGTTGAATTAACACAACCATCTATTAAACTATTATAAAAAAAAGGGTAATACACGTTCGTTTGTCGCACCAATATTATCATAAAAATAATCAGGTATATTGAATTCGTCTATTGAGGTCGTATTTCGTGGGGATTACATTACTCATTTGCTAATAGCTTATTAATGTCCCGCTGGTTGTTGGGGACAAGGGCATCGGAGTTGTTTTGTCTATTACATTTGATACAATCGATTCTGTCACGAAATAGGTCTTGATAAGTCACAAGTGTGTCGAATCTCGTTTTGTGGTAGCATGAAACGAATTCGAGTGGGAGCGGTATAGAAATGATTCGTGTATGTAGATTACGGGGCGTGGGTCACACTAGTCCGTCTTGCAAGTATACTCCACGGACTACCAGGGCTACGACTACTATGATTCTGAACACGGACTTTGAAATCATGAGCAGGTAACAGTTTGACTGCGGCGGCTAATATACGAAACAATCCACCCGTGCGGCGTGCAACACACTATTGTGTTTTTGTATGGCGGCACGCATAGTATGCGTGCGAGCCGCACGGGTGGCTCGGACAGTAAAACACGACAGGTGCGTTTGCTGCAGTCAAAGTGGGGGCTCTGACTGTTTATTTTGCGATACCGGGAAGACGGCAGTTTGCGGCTTGTTAGCTATATCGGTGTGACAAGAAGGATTCTTTAGAGAGCGATGATGCTGCCTAAGTGTATAATACACATAGTTTTATCGATGTGATATAAGTTTTTATATTATCACATTTTTATTATTTATGCCCATGCCACCAACATCATAACTGAGTTCATGAAGAATCTGAGTTGATTTTACCTCAACGTGAAAGTATATCCCGTGGAAGTCTCATCGAAATCGGGTCAGCAGTTAAGCTCACACAAACAGACAGACAAAAAAATTTAATAGTTATGTTTTGGTATCAGTAGCAGCGTTTATGGAATCACAGGCACATTGTATTTTTTTTAATTCTAAATGTTTACCGTTAAAATATTTCAAGTAATTCACGCTAAGCCCTTATAACTTGAACCACATTCAACATTCCCTTTGGCCACCTTTATTGATATTACCGCTAAGCTGGAAACTCCGTTGCATTGCAAGTAGTTATGGGTCCCGGTGGATTTTGTATATACGTGTGCGAGAGACAGTTTAATTTATACAATTAAATGGAATTTCCATACGATTCGCATTTGATGGGAAACTTTTTACCCACAAACTATGAATATAGAATGCGCGTGTATATTCTGGAATAAGAAATGATGATAGTAGATTTCCTTTGGTTTGCGGTTGTGGTGGTTCCACCACCATATCTTTGGACGGTAGTAGAAACCTGTGTGTTCTAACCCACCTCCTCCCCGTATTAGACTACCACCGCCACAAATATATATTTCTACCTTATAACAACATTATAGGCACTGCTATGTATTGGTCGCTACTGTGTTCTGTTCGGAAGGGCGTGGTATGGAATAACGCAGTGAGCGATTCCTGTGTTTCGGTTGTAAAGGTGCGGTTGCCGGATACATTTACAGCGAGAGGCGATCATCCTTTTTCTCAGGAGAGAAAGTATCTGCGATCGAGCCCAAATAGGAGTCCTGTTTGAAGTCCGACGTGGGTGTCTATGGATTCCAGTGACCACTTAACACTAGGGGGCTTGCTCTTTACTTTTTTTTTTACTTTTTTTTACTACTTTTTTTTTACTACTTTTTTTTTACTACTTTTTGTTTACTACTTTTCTTACTTAAAAAAAACTTAATTTCATCGAAAAAGAACTAGGTTCGACAGAGCAAGAACAGGGTTATTAACACACCGATAGGAATTTGTCGTTGTTAAGTAAACAACGTGCGGATATGTCGTTTCAGCGGCGATAAATCAACCAGTTGATAACATCGAGCGTTGACGGCACAGTGACTGATGCTATGCCGTTTGCCATCGAGGATAGAAATAAAAATGGGAGATCCGCGATCTAAATTTGTATTGTCGCGTTGCGAAACTGAAGGAGGTGAATTAGGCAGAGGACGAGATGTCGGAAGACATCAAGGGCGGACCCCTTTATAAACTTTTTTTTTTACTATAAGTTAACAATAATTTATAAATAATTAAGTTTTTTTACAAGAAATTAAGTAAATAGTATTTTTTTATATTTGACGAGTAGCAAACAAGAGTGCAGGTTACTTGTTGTTAAGTGATCAGTGCAGCCCATGTACACCCACATATAACCTCGGACAAAACTGAAATTCTATCTGAGGTTGCACGTAGATCCGTCGCAACTCCTGATGACTAAGTCGCCTCGCTTTTATGTGTACCTGACAAACACACCTCTAGTCGAAACACAAGAGTTGTTTCACGGCTTTTGAGGGTGGCAGTGGTGTCTCCCCATTGACGTAGCAAACGAGCGTGTACTCCACCTGATGGTAACTGTTATCAACTTCACGTAGGATTAGAGTCCTACCTGAATCTTTTTAACTGTACTCCTTACTCAAGACAGGGTTTCACTTCGTTGTTTCATTCATTAGCTTAGAATTTGCAAAGTATCTCTGTCTTCTCTTCTCTTTCACTTACGCGGTGTTCAGTAAATCTTCTTAACTGTATTTCTTATTCAAGATTGGATTTTACTTCATTGTTTCATTCATTAGCTTAGAATTTGTAAACTATTTCCTTCTTCTCTTCTTTTTCACTTATGCGGTATTTTATAAATCTTCTTAATTGTACTTCTTACTCAAGACAGGGTTTTACTTCGTTGTATTATTCATTAGCTTAGAATTTACAAAGTATTTCTCTGTTCTCTTCTCTTTCACTAACGCGGTATTCAGTAAATCTTCTTAACTGTACTTCTTATTCAAGATCGTGTTTTACTTCGTTGTTTCATTCATTAGCTTAGAATTCGCAGCGCGGATGCATTCGCGAACTTGTCTAGTTTCATGCATTGCTGTTTTGAAGTAAGCGAGCATTTGCATATAAGAGCTTTGTCTTAAACCGTACTGATTATGCAGATGTGTTGCAAAGTTTGCTTCGGGCTGTGTTGGTCGCACCTTATTATCATAAGCATTGTATATGAATACTTTGGTGAATTTTAAGAGATTTTCTTCTAAAATCCCTCAATATATTTTTTAAATAATGCGAGATTAGTGCTTGAGGGTTTTCCTTGTTGACTTTGACTATGAAAGAGAGTTTATTCTGAAAGCGTATTCGTGAGAAAACCAAGAAATCAAATGGCGTATGAAGATTTCCAGTGTACTCGTGTGTGTGATCGAAATGTCAAAATGATCAAATTATTTTTGATTCGAACGGCATTTTGAATCTATGACAAATTAGCTTCATGCACTTGATTTTTTTCTTTAGCTTTTATTAGGACAGATGTGTAAATAGTATATGTGATTGAAATGTCAAAATGATCAAATTATTTTTGATTCCAATAGAATTTTGAATCTATAGAAAATTTGCTTTCTGCACCTGAATTTTTTTTGAGCTTTTATTAGGAGAGAAAATAATTTCGGAAAATGTTGGCTGGATATCACACGCTTAAATTTTTTGCACGTAGCAGATAAAGCGCCGGTCTGGTCAGATGTTATTATTGGTAGTAAAAGTAGTAACAAGTGTTTCGAGATAGGGACGGATCGTCTGTGTGGTGAAGCTTAACTTTATGTGGATATAATTAAAGAAAATGATCTACGCATTCCACTCTGGAGGAAGCAAGGGCAAGGAACGTTTCTTACCGAGTCCCGATAGGTTTGGAACCCAGTTTGAGGGTGACCACATGGATCATGCTTTTCTTGAGGACTAACTTGGAGCCCTTTCGCTCACCACATCGTTCAAACCGGAACTCACTGCTGCTGCTTTACACCGTTGTTAAACGGCTGAAATGACTGGGGGAGATACCGTCGAAAGCCATGAATATTTTTACCATCACTGAAGAGCTTTTGAAGATTCTGACAGATCAACATTGTTCATTTGTTTTGGTCTATATACACATGTGGACCCATACACATGAATAGATGCTTACAATAAACCACATCAATATATACATACATACAAACATACATGTATGAGTGTAGTGTATTATAAGCATCTCAAGTCCTTTAAAGCCATGAATATTTTTACCATCACTGAAGAGCTTTTGAAGATTCTGACAGATCAACATTGTTCATTTGTTTTGGTCTATATACACATGTGGACCCATACACATGAATAGATGCTTACAATAAACCACATCAATATATACATACATACAAACATACATGTATGAGTGTAGTGTATTATAAGCATCTCAAGTCCTTTAAAAGCACTTATACCGTATCAGTTGGTGGTTTCGAGCGGAATCTTAATTAGCTATGCGTGGATGGTCGGTTTTGTTAGCTGAAGCGGCTTTTCAAGTAATATGATATCTATATAATATCAAGGATGATGCGAATTCTATACCCATTTACCGATTCTTGCAGATACTGATGCATACCGCCTGATGTTCAGTGACCCATGCCGGCTTATAAAGATCACGGTGGTCTATACCTATGTATTTTAGCTGGTTTAGCCTGTGTGCACGTTTTTTACGACTTATATGCTCGTTTTTTGCTTTTAGTTTTTTGTAACGTAGTTGAGTATTTTAATACATTTTGTTATAACATTATTATTTATATATGTTTTTATAAAATTCTTTATTTTGATACTCCTCTCTAGTGGATTTAGACGAAAGTAAAAATTTCGGACCTCTTAACATTGCTTTCGAAATCTGCATTTTTTTTAATTACTGTGTTTAAAAATTTTCGCGTTATCAAGCAAGTTAATTCAAGGCGATATAGGAAAGTACATAATTCTTCTATTGTACTTAATACTGACCTTCGCCGGTCAGTTAACAAGAAAAAGATCTATATGTGTTTCTATTATGCGTATATTTATCAACAAGTGATACTTTTCAGAATAAACAAGACGGTGAAATATTTGTTTAAAACAATTTTCGAACAATCTTGAGTTAGTAACAATAGAGCGGTGTTTCGAGTTAATGTATTAGTTTCGAAGAAGTTTCAGAAAATCTAACATTAATCGCTTTTAAAGCTAATTAAAACGCTACAAATTTTATTGAGTTTCAAAAGTTTAACAATGTTTGTATTAGTTTCTGGAACACGTAGAAGTATCCTATTAAATAAAGTACACTTATGTACAAATAAAACAACGACTCTTGTCTTGAAAATAATTTCGTATAAACATAGAAAATTTTGTAGGGAATGCAAAAGGATACTTTTTACTCTGAATATATCTTTCCTTAAAATTTCCGGTTCCTGTCTAAAAATGTAAACTATCCATGCGGTCGATTTCAACTAAAATTTGCACGGTACCGCGAGTAATAACTTATCTTCACCAATCCATTACTATCTCGCTCCTCCTACGGCCCTCCTCTCACATCGATTAGCTTAGGCCACAATTAACTGCGCCGGCAAGTGTGGATTGGTGAAGTGTACCAATAACTAATATTACTACATACCTCTGAGAACGTGACGAATTATCAGGCAAGTAGTTTTTTTCACCACAAAGCACAGGATACATTACTTCGAAAAATTAGATTTTTTCTTTTATGTGAGTAGAGTAGCGAACGAGAGTGGAAGCCACCTGACGTTAAGTCGTTACTGCAGCCTACGGACACCCACATCTAACCTCAAACAAGACTAAAGTCCTATTTAACGTCCTACGTAGATGCGTTACTACTCCTTAGGACTCAGTTGATCGCCTTGCTATGAGCGTACCCGACATCCACGCCTCGCCAACCGAAACAAGAATTACTCCACGGCGGATTGTGAGGGCAGCAATGCTACTTCCCCAGCGAACTATTATTCTTCTACCATTTATAAAAAATGCCCGGTATTCGAACCTCGGATCTTCAGAACCGGTCGATTTTCATACTACCGGGCTATCATAGCACCGAGCCTGCGGTCAATGGCTAATAGGTATGTAAAGTCAAACTTTAGGACGAAACTAAAGCCCGCCCAGAGCCCGAAGTTGTCTGTGAAATATTACCGGAACCGCGTAATACTAGAGATTACTTCCTGAAACCACCGAGTTTCGAACTTTGACGGTGCGGACATATTGCATTGTGGCTACAATTTTGGCGTTTGAAGAATAGCTGATAACAGCGGTATAGTATAGAAATTGCTATAGTAATTTTAATTCAAAGATGGTAGAACAATACGACGCGTGCAGCGCCTGCGGCTCGAGCAAAATATTAAACTTTGAACTTAATTATACCACTTCATGACAAAATCATAGAAGATAATTATTGTATTTTTTTTTCTGTAATGCCATTTAAATTCCTATTAAGTTGTTCTATTTATATCTAGTTAAAGCGAAAACTCCGAAAGCGTTGATAATTTGATAAAAAAGACTTGTGATTTTCTTTTGAACTTAAATTCTTAAAATTTAAAACCCTTTGATACTTACTGTAAGCATATTATGTGATGAAAATGATCTTTTCAACCTCAAAGATGACCGTATTAACCTTATAATCTAAACGAAAACAATTTTGGGCTTAACCGACCAAGAGCTACTTACGTCCACTTACGTCATTGGCAATTTTCATCGTTATCCTCCCAAATAATAAGGTTGAAAATGGTTCAGCATGTTTGAAACGAGAGTAGCAATTAATCATACCGGGACAGAATAAGCGTGGTGGTTCATAATTACCGTCGGTGGATCCGTGTCGGATTTTTGACAAATGTCCGCTTCGTGCCGGTTTGTAAACAAATAAATTTGCAACTAAGTTTGCTTAGTTGAACGCTGTTGTTCATTAATATTTCCTCTCTGTGTCGTGTACATGTTTTTCGAAATAATTTGTGAGAAGATTCTTCACGATCCGTTTCCGTGCTCTGTTATACATAGTTTAATAAATGGGCTTTGTTATAAAAACACTAGACATGAAGCTAATAATTTTACATATCACAAATAATCATGCGTTACATATTTTATTCAGAGAGAATGAGAGGTTTTTTTATGTCAGAAGAGTAGCGAACGAGCTTGCAGGCCACCTTATGTTAAGTGGTCACTACAGCCTCCATGGCTTATCAAACAGGGCTAACAGCTAACTAAACCTCAAACAAACAAAAAAATAAACGAATGAACAAACAAACCATATCTGAAGTTCGTACATAGATGCATTTCTACTGCTGAGGACTACGATGGTCGTCTCGCTTGTAATTGTACCTGGCAACCGCTTGTCTCCAAGCGAAACAGAAAATTGCTTCACGGCGGATTGCGAGGGCGGTGTTGGTGGCACCTTGGACGAACTGTAGCTCTTCCAGCTATTAAATGATGCTTTATTCCACATATCAAATTATTTGATTTGATTTAATTGAATACAGCTGATGCTTATCGTCCTTAGTCGATATACTGAGGAGGCGACCCATTCCGTTTGTTTAGATATGGCTGCAACTCGAGGACCTTTTGTACCTTTAATGTGTATTAAGCATTTTCAAATGCATACATAATGCGAACAAAAAATACTAAAATAATTTTAAGTATGTCCCTGGTTGATCTTACTACCAATTCGTTTGCCGCTTTGCTTCCATTCAAAGTATCATTAAGATGAGAGACGCAATCTAAAAAATACATTTTCAATTATTATGAACAAAGGCCGTATTTGCAAGCCAATACAATTGATGATATTAAAAGAGGCTTAAAAACGAAGTTGCCGGGACGACAAAGAAGTTCCGAAAAACTAATTTTAATGTTTTGTACGGACAGCAAAACAAGTAAGATATAATTATTTTGTCAGTACTACCACAATCACACGTCTCCAATCGAAACGCAAGAATTGCTTCACGGCGGATTTTGAAGAAGGCCTTGGTATCTTCTCAGTCGTACTATGTATAGTTATAACATCATCGTGTCAAGTATATAATCAAGGCCTGGGCTCTTTTCATTCTGAGAAGTTACAATGATAATCGTTGTTATGCTGACGGTACCGTCCCGTCTCCAGTAAAAACTTTAGCGGTACAGTTGTTGGGATTTCTTTTTTCTTTGTTTGCCGTGTTTCTCTTCGGACTTTTCGCTAATGAACTAAATTATTTACGTATTAATGATGCTATTGGCTATCATACTAAAAAGCCCGAATCATCCTCCTTCTGAGACGAGACTTCACAATTATGATTGCATATATTGCGATGCCGGCCGTGCCGTCCCGTCTTCGGAGGAATCTTTTCCGGTACAATCGTTGGGAGTTCGTTCTTTGTTTGTTTGTCCCGTTTCACTGGATATTTTGCTAACGAACTAAATTATTTACAGATTAATGATGCTGTTGGCTATCGTAGTCAAAGTCTAAATCATCCTCCTTCTGACACGAGACTTCACAATACTGATTGCATATATTTCGATGCTGACCGTACCGCCCCACCTTGGGAGGAATCTTTTCCGGTACAATCGTTGGAAGTTCGTTCTTTGTTTGTCGCGTTTATCTCCGGATATTTTGCTAACGAACTAAATTATTTAAGGATTAATGATGCATTTGGCTATCGCGTTACGCAGACCGTTTATTAAATGAGGCGTTTTATTGCCCCATTTTTTTACTTTCAAGTACTTTTTATACTGAACTTTCAGAATACCTGCAGTGTTTTTATACGAAATAATGGAAGACAGGAATTAGTTTTTTTTATGTTTGTAAAGTAGCAAACGAGCATGCAGGCCACCTGATGTTAAGTGGTCACCGCAGCCCATGGACA
>DWKL01005086.1:0-10152 GCA_018249415.1 Phareas burnsi
CATGTCCGAGTTCATAGTGTTCTTCAAATTTTGTGAAGTCTTATAATCCGCATTGATTTGCTGTAGGTAACGATGAAGGAAATTCCTCATGTCTGAGTTCATAGTGCTCTTAAAATTTTGTCAAGTCTAATAACCGCACTTGGCTAGTGAAGTGATTTTTTTTTATACACTTTGTACGCTTTCTACGCTTATAGCCCCATACTAGAATCCCCTGTGTCGTAGGTGGTACAGACACATACAAAGACCTGGATGTTTGTGTACTCAAACATCCAGGTCCAGATCAGAAATCTAAATACATCATTTAGGTGTCTACTTAACCTGGAATCCAACTTGAAACCCTCTGCGTGTTAGACCGGTATGGACCTGGATGTTTGTGTACTCAAACAACCAGGTCCAGATTAGAAATCTAAATAAATCACTTAGATGTCTACTTACCCTGGAAACGAACCCGGAACCTTCTGTAATCGCTACGCCACGCGGGAGGTCAAAAATTATGACCTAAACATTCCTAGGTATATTGTAAATAGTCCAGAGCCCAAAAATGCGACAGTAAAGCGTTCATTACGACGGTGAGCATGCTGGTACGGCGCTCCCATTACATAAAGACACAACAAAAATAAGTGAACAAGATTTTCTACACTCAGAACCCCACATTAAAGTGTCACAGTTGCCAGGTGGGATAAGTAACACCCAGACCCAAAACTAAAATCTCATGACACAACACGGAAATCTGTAGTCACGTCAATTCATTTTCTTTTACATATTTGATCTCTTTCGATATTACAACCAGATAAGAAATTTAATACGTCATCTATTACCAGTTAAACGTGATGTATTTTTGTTTGACTGATATAAAATTACTACAGATGTCCATAGGCGGCAGTGGCCACGTGACGCCATGATCAAATGGTATTGCAGTTTAGAATGGTGGATATTCCGAAGAACTACTTGAGCTGATGTCCACGTCATCCACACAATCCATGGTTTAATTTGCGCGTTATTTTTAACGCAAATGAACTTTGCATATTACATAAGTAGTGATAGCGAAGTGGTAAAGATTTCCGGCCTTTTACGCTGGGTGTCCGGGGTTCGAATCCTCCATGCACCTCTTCGTTTTCGAAGCTATGTGCGTATTAGAAATAAATGATCTCTCGCTTTATCGGTGAAGGAAAACGTCGTGAGGAAACTTACACATCTGAGAATTCTTTGTTTTCTCGAAGGTATGTAAAGTCTACTAATCCACACTCGACCAGCATGGTAAACTATGGTCTAGCCCTTCTCATTCTAAGAGGAGAACTGTGCTCTGCAGTGGAACATGAATGGGTTGATAATGATGATGATGATGATGATGATAACGATATTCTTGTGGTAATTCTGGAAAAGGATGCTCATTTGCTATTCTTCTTAAAAAAGCGAGTGTATATTTATGTACGCACGTAAGATGTTATACTTCTATGGCGTAAATCACAATTTTTTTTTTTTACACATTGAAATAAATTTGAACTGAGTCAAACAATAGACGACATGAAATGCTACAAATAATTAATTAAAATGACTAACATATTAAATCAATAAATTAAAACAGGAACAGTATGTATACGTTAGTCGCGAACTACTTGAATAACTTCAAATCGTAAAGAAAATAATAATCATAATAAAAAATATTTGACAGGTGTCGTACTACTTAAATGGTACAGGGACTGTTAAAGACCCACCTAAGTTTCATTTAATGTAAAAACAAGCGTATATGTCGCTTTTGTGATTTCCGCAACAAGGTAACCACCACAAAAAATCACTCTCATATTTTTTTCATAACACATCAAAAGAAGTTACAAGTTACAAAAATCTAATTTGTTTCCTCCGTTGCAAGCGATATCTTCTCTCCAATTCTCGATACCTTTCAGTAGTGCAACAGCACAAGAAGTTTGGAGCGGCGCCAGTGCCAATCGGCGGCCGATGTGTGTATGTTTTATTGACTGGCATGGAAGTTTTCAATTCCGGGAAATTAGGGTTATTACACCACTTTGGAAGGAAATGGGTAGTTGGGGAAGTGGTTTGAAATATGTATTTGCGGCAAATGTATCGTTATTTTTGTACAATAGTTTTTGTGATTAATGCTTGTGATGAATATATGTTTCATCACGCTCTCTTTACTGTCGCAGGGCACGAGTTTCCCCAGAATAAGGAGATGTAGGCAACAGTCCACCACAATGGCGATGTGGTCGCACGCCTTTGAGAACTTCACAAAATAATCTCAGTAGCGAAAGTTTCCTCACGATGTTTTCTTCATCGTTGTAACAAGTGATAATTATCGTTTAAAACACATAACCTTCAAAATCAGGGGAGGCAGGATTCGAACCCCGAACCTCCGCGTGAGAGGTCGATATGTTACCACTAGGCCAACATTACTGTTATATCTTTACATCTATATAAATTAATAACTCATTCTCCACTCATAGTCACACTAAAATTCTGTAAAAGCTATAAATAAAAACAAATAACAGTATGTAAATGACTTTCCCCAGTTGTGGGGAGAGACCCGTGCTCAGCAATGGGATATAAACATTTTTGGAGTCAAACGACCTGTGTGGCGCAATGTTTATTATACCGGTATGAAACGTAGGGGGCTCCTGGTGATTTCCGTCTAGACAAACATTTAAATGATGAATTTAGATTTTCGTTCTAGGTCTGGGTGTTTGTATACTCGTCTTATATGTCTCCATATAACCCACGACTCATGTTAGATATCTTAGCGGGAGGAGCGATATCCTGATGTAGAAAGCATTTGTTTGTCACCTGTCCAACACCCGGCACCTAAAGTTGCTTAATTTTGTAGATCAATTACATTCTGCACGGCTTAAGGATAAGCGTTACATGAGTTACATGGCGTGGTCGAATTTGGACCACGGACGATATTTTAAATGAAAAGTCGACATGAAATCCCTTCTAAAGCTATAAAAGAATCTATTCACAAACTTTATTCACAAAACATATAATAGCGAATCGATTCAGTGACCTGCTCACAATAGAGTACCCTTTCGCTCTCCAAATCCTAAAAATCCATAATAATACACAACACTTCTTACACATTGAAATGGAGTATATAATAGAAGTTACGAAACTCGATATTGTAACTGTTATATTTATCCGACTAAGAACAAACGTGCAAATTGGGGCCAAGTTCGGTACAAACTACCTTTGGTTAGTCGACAACGGCGATAAAAGAGATGAGGTTACTAACTAGTTTACTTTTTTGTGTCGGAAGAGTAGCAAACGAGAGTGCAATCCACGTTATGTTAAGTGGTCACAGTAGCCCATGGACACCCTCAAATAGAACTGCAGTGTTATCTGAGGTATCGTATGTAGATCCTACTCCTGAGGACTAAAATGGTTGCCTCGCCGTAAGTATACCCGGTAACCGAACTTCTCCCCCGAAACACAAGAATTGCTTCACGGCGATTTGTAAGGGCGGCGGTTGTACTTCCCCGGACGAACTATAGTTGTACCACCTATCAAAATCTTTTAAAATTATTTATTTTCTTAAATCGAAGCTATTGGAATATACAGCGTTCTTAAATTAATTTAAAATAAAATGTAATATACATATAAACAATTTAGAAGATACTGAATTTAGAACTGCTCAAATTCATCCAACTTGTATGAACTGTGTGTAGATATAACAATTAGAAAAGTTTTAAGCTTTTTTTGTTTTGTTTTGTCACCTGATGAAAAATGGTTACCGTCGCCTATAGACATTTACAACACCGGAGAGGTCGCCAATGCATCGCCAGCTTTTTTATTTGTATTAAATGTCATAAAGTTAAACCTAATTTATGAATTATTCAAACTTAGTATAACAAATAAATTGATTGTAATATTTAATAGCAATAACAAGCAAATAAAATTTCAATCATGTATTCAAATATTATCAGGTAACAAGTATCATCAAATCATTGAATATTAAAACTATCAATTTAAGCCGCAACAGTAATTTGTTCGAAGCAACATTGCTAATTTAATTTTTTTGAACTTTTTAATTTTTAAATTAAGTTTTTTTATTTACTCCCAATGTTCTATTTTAGAGCCAAATGTTTAATTTCTAAGTCGACTTGAAGTGGTTTGTTTTATGATTCATTGATACCAACTGTTTTTGTCTTTGAATAATTTTGAATACTTTAATTTATTTCTCGGATTTGTAATCTCGAGATAAATTATATTTTATACAATTAAAGAATAATAAAACATTCCCAGACCTTAATTTAAAAACTATAATAGAATTATACATAAAATTTGGGGTTCTAGTTTTTCAAGACTCTCTTATTAGGATGGAAGATTTGATAATTATAAGGGCTTCGAAATGGTTCATGTAATATCACAACGCCGATACACCGAACTTGGCTGCACACTGCCCTGTAAATAAGACTGTGGCGTAGCTGTAAATTATTAATCTATCAGTTGACGGCTCCGTCTATATTCTCAAGGATTCTATATTAAACGTGGTATAACCCCACATGATTCCACTAGCACATGCATAAAGAAACATTCTATATAAAGTCATTTTAGCTATTCAACGAGGTAATGTTGCCAGCGTTCTGGAAACTCTTCCTAGGGGCAACAATTCGGATGCTTTTGTTTAGTTTGTAATTTAAAAAAAATGTTATTGTATCATATTTCATAATTTTATAGTTTAGTATTGTTTCTTTATACTTAATTGTTTCTATATAAAGTTGGGCATTTGTAAATGTTCAAGGCCGGCAGTGATCACGCGACATCGATTTCTACTTCCATTTCTTAAAAGTTGTTTAGTGGACATAAGTGGACGTAAATGGACAAGTGGACAATGCAGCGAAAGGATACCTGTAACTTCAAATAGAACAAGAGACCTGAGTGGAATTAATTATATGGAGACATATTCCTATTGTTGCCACTAAATGTCTACATACTGCAAATACCAGAGCAACACCAGAACACAGTAGTGCTATTCTACTGCTGGAAACCAGATAATAATCCAGCATCATCGTAGTTCCATTCATAGACATGGATCTCCTAACAGAATGAGAAGCCTAAGCTAACCTTTTGACAGGTGGTAGAACTACAGTTCGTCCGGGGAGCTTCCACCACCACTCTCGTAATCCGCCGTGAATCAATTCTTGCGCTTCAGTTGGAGAGGGGCGGTTGTCGGGCATACTTACAGCGAGGCGACCGTTTTACTTCTTAGGAGTAGTAACGCAACTACGTACGACTTCAGACAGAACTTCAGTTTTGTTTGAGGTTAGATGTGGGTGTCCTTGGGCTGCATTGACTACTTAACAGCAGGTGGCCTGCATGTTCGTTTACTGCTCCTCAAATATAAAAAAGACCCTAACGCTAACCCTAACCCTAAGTCAATAGGCGTGTTGTATAGCGTGTTGCCTATTGACTTCACGTACTTTAGAGAACTTTACAGAGAACTATTAGGCGTGTAAGATTCAACAAATGATAATTATTATTTCCTCATCATCATCATTATCATCAACCCATTAATGCCCCACTGCTGGACACGGGAGACCCGAATGAAAATGTTTATACGCACTTAAACTAGGAAATCAGAGAAGCGTGTCTGGAATTCGAACCCCGGATATTAAGTGTAAGAGATCAAATTCCATACAACTGGACTATCATTGCTTTAAAAAGATTAAAAAAATAATTCCCTGTAACCTTTGTGAGACTGGTTTGTCTCTGGATCGCATGATATATGAATAGATCCAATACCAATTTTATTACCGATTTCAATGTATTTCAATGAATATCTTACCCGGGATTACGTTTTTCGCCATTTTTATTGGACCTTTTGGTCCCTTTTTTCAATTTGCTTATATTAAGTGACTTCTGGGAGGTCCTCTCGATAGTAACTCATCTTTCCTTTGTATGCTTAAGTCCATTTATGTACTTTATAATAAATTGGAATAGGTCTATGATAATTGTATAACGTCTCTTTGCTTTGAAGTTACCCAAACATATTAGAGCCGCACTCTTAATGCTTTATAAAGGAGTCAATATACAGTAGAACTATAGTTCGTCCGGGGAAGTGCTAATGCCGAACTTATAATCCGCTGTAAAGCAGTGTTTGTGTTTCTGTTGCCGGGCATACCTATAGCGAGGCGACCACCTTAGTCCTCAAGTATAGTGACGCATCTATACACAACCTCAGATTTTTTGTTTCCAACTTCAATTTTGTTTAAGGATAGATGTAGGTGTCCATGAGCTGCAGTGACCACTTAATATCAGGTGGGCTGCACGCTCGTTTGCTACATTCATTTAATAAGAAAAGTCAGTGTCATATAATTAACAATGACCTTACAAGTATAATTTAGTAAGATAATTGTTGTTATGAAGCAAAGTAACACACTCCTCACCTTGGTTGTATAGTCACAGATTGTACCATTGTAAAATGGTACCGCCATTTCCAATTTGCTTAAAGCATTACCCAAAAACCTGTTTATAATATAAACACTCCCAAAAACAGCATAAAATTCAGGGTCTACAACAAATGTTATTTTTTCCTCTTTTTTTTATTTTCATGCATCGTAGAAACGGTAGGACAATCCAATCGTCGAATTTGTTGTAATTATAGTGCAAACTCTAAAGTTAAAGAAACAGCCAAGTGTGCATCGGGCTCGTGTGACGTCTCCAGGACTGAATGAAATAATACATTTTTTTTATTAATACGATTTTTTATTAATTCGATATATAGTAACCGGGCATGTAGTTCACGTGTATTGAGTGGTCGCGACGTAATTACAGAATTAAGTAAGCTAACCATACATACATGCGGAATGTATAGCAAATAATAAAAAAAAATAGAAAATCTTCGACAGCAGTCACGGAAGTGTTTTAATACAGTTTATTGCATACGTTGTTTTATCACACACTACTTCGTAGCAAGATGGTGGTTACGAAATATCCGCAACAGGCTAAAACTATAAATGAGATTGAATGATGACATTGAGGATATGAAAGGAATGGTTTCATCGCAAACTTTGTATAATTTTCTGCTTAGGAGTGTCAGGGATATAAAAATAATAATATAATCGTTTAATAGCGGATGAAAAATGTCCGTACTACTAGTTACGTACAACAATACAAGACTATGATA
Source organism: Phareas burnsi (assembly GCA_018249415.1). NCBI lineage: Eukaryota > Metazoa > Arthropoda > Insecta > Lepidoptera > Hesperiidae > Phareas > Phareas burnsi. The sequence continues at coordinate 7,136 of DWKL01005086.1, forward strand.
TGAGCCGGTACGTAATCAATTCTTTACTGCTATGTTATCAATCGGGGAGCTACGACCACCACCCTCATAATCTTTGACTGTTTTGTTCCGCAGAACTAGTAACGCGTCTACATACTTTAGAGGATTTCAGTCGTGTTTAAGGTCGGATGTGGGCGTCAATTGGTTGTAGTGACCACTTACCATCAGGGGGCCTGCACGCTCGTTTGCTACTCTTCTCACATAAAACATACTTTGCTATTTAAATATTTCGAAAGAATCTTTCATGATCGAGATTGAAACGATTTGGAAGACTCAAATAAGTCTAAAAGAAATTAAGCTTTTTTTTACGATAGTTAAAAAGATTATTTAGTGATCAATCTGCGTTGAAGAGACACTGAAAGCATTTTTTTTCATATTTGTAAAGTAGCAAACGAGCATGCAGGCCACTTGATGTTAAGTGGTCACCACAGCCCACCCACATCCAACCTCAAACAAAACCGATGTTCCATTTGAGGTTGTATATAGATGCGTCACTACTCCTGAGGACTAAGATGGTCGCCTCAATATATGTGTGCATGGTAACCGTACCTCTCCAACCGAAACACAACAACTGCTTTACAGCGGACTATGAGGGCGGCGGTGGTACTTCCCCAGACGAACGATTGTTCTACCACCTGGATATACACCGCTGTGTAGCTTTTAGCGCTGACATTGAACCACTTTATGTATTTTGAGTTTTTTAATAGCATATATTAAAAATCTCGTAATAATTAAATAAATGAATGAGGCTAACATATCGCACGCCCATCAGACTCGACCCGCCCACCGCTGCCATCACGACCTCATGTCATTAAGTGTAGTTCCATACATTAAAGTAATGACACCGTTCTGCGTCACATGTTATTTGCTAATTGCTAATTATATTTTTATGCCAAGGGCATTCCACGAAAAATTTAATTAATCTGTTGTGTTTATTATACGTTTTGTGGTAAGAAAAACCAGCATATGTTTGGTGGTGTTTTCACGACTGTGCGATTGTAAAAGCTTTGATAAGACAGAATTTATGTGATGTATTTTAACTTAGTCTTCATCATCAACCCATTGATGTCCGACTACCGGGCACGGGTCTCCTCTCAGAACGAGAAGGATAAGGCAATAATCCACCACGCTAGGCAAGTGCGGACTGGTAGATTTCACACACCTTCAAGAACTTTACGTAGAACTCTCGGACATGCAGGTTTCCTCACGATGTTTTCCTTAACCATTAAAGCGGGTTATAATTAATTTCTAATAAACAAATAACTTCAAAAATCAGAGGCGGTTCCCACTTTGCCCGGATTTGTTCTCAAAAGATAAATATGTGCTGGTGACCAGTTATATTTATTTATACATTATATCATAATATTAAATAAAATCATCAACGACCTATTAATGTCCCACTGCTGGGCACAGGTCTCCTCTCAGAATGAAAATGGTCAGGCCATAGTCCACCACGCTGGCCAAGTGCAGATTGGTAGACTGCACTCACCTTCGAGAACTTTGCAAAAAACTCTCAGATGTGTAGGTTTCCTCACAATTTTTTCCTTCACCGTTAAAGCAAGTGATAATTAATTTCTAATAAGCACATAACTTCGAAAATTAGAGGTACGTGCGGGTTCGAACCCCGGCCACTCAGCTTGAGAGGCCAGAATCTTAACCACTAGGCTATCACTGCTTTCGTTGCATTAAATAAAATATAACAATATAATGCGCAAATGTAGAGTCACACCAACCCCACTATTTAGTGGGTGGTTAAGGACATCTAGTGTGAAAGAACGGAAACCCAACTACTAGGCTAGCAAATGTAGTCACACCAGCCCCACTGTTTAGTGGGCGGTTAAGGACACCTAGTGTGAAAGAAAGGAAACTTAACCACTAGGCTATCATTGCTTGTAAAGTATACATCCACGCTTGTTAGGAAAATATACTTGGACGAAAATCACAATAGGTTCCTCGGAAGTGTATCCGATTCTCAACATCGAACTGTAATGTTGCATCGAAGGCACAAAACATTGAATTAGCTATGAACATACACCGTTCAGTCGGTACGCCGTTATTTCAGTCCATCGCGCTCTCATTTCGAGCTAATGTAAGTTTTTTGAGGCCGCAACCACGGAGCTGTAAGCAAATATTCGTCGATGATAGGTCATGTATTAAGATGTGTTTATGTTATTGACGAGCGGATACAACGTATAAACTGGTGATGAGCTATTTATTCCGCGCGTTGCAGAAACCACGATTCCAATATGATGTATTAACCATGGAAGTAGGATGGACGGTGTTTTTATAAAAACACTTGGGTTTCATAGCGTTAATTTTGGACATCTAGCCCGTATACACACGCACTCTAGTTTGTTTGTTATATTAAAAACATAATTAGTGACAGGTGGTACAACTATAGCTCGTCCGGGGAAGTACCAACCTATAGCTCGTCCGGGGAAGTACCACCCTATAGCTAGTCCGGGGACGTACCACCGCCGCACTAATAATCTGCTGTGAAGCAGTTTTTGTTACGGCTGGAAAGGTGCGGTTGCCGAGCACACTTACAGCGAGATGACCATCTTTGTCCTAGGAATTGTGTAACGCATCTACGTAAGACCTTATAAGACTTTAGTTTTGTTCGAGGTTAGATATGTGAATGTCCATGAGCTGCAGTGACCACTTAATATCAGGTGACCTGCACAGTAGCACGGTCGTATGTGATGTATCACTGAATGGATCATAAACATCGCTTAAATATGTTTAAAGAAAATTGTGAACAAATATACTTACATACATATAAACATGAATAGGGAACAAAACTACGTTCGCTCTTTTGCCCAGTTAAGAGTTTTAACCTTAAATTCTCTTTGTCATTTTACTGTGACACAGTTTGTTGGTGTTATTCTGATTAACGGCGAATACACGGCAAACGTGTATTGTTAGGTGGTAGAACAATCGTTCGTCTGGGGAAGTACCACCGCCGCCCTCATAATCCGCCGTGAAGCAATTGTTGTGTT